>JAVHNF010042974.1:2647-15576 GCA_034783455.1 Micropsitta finschii
GTATCATCAGCAAACTTGCTAATGGTGCATTCAGCTCTTGAATCCACATCATTGATGAATGTATTGAACAGCACTGGCCCTAGAACTGAGCCCCGAGGAATACCACTGGTCACTAGCCAGATGTAGCTCTATTCACTACAGCCATTTGAGCTCTGCCTTTCAGCCAGTTCTTCACCCAACACACCGTGAACCAGCTCATCCCACAGCTGGGCAACTTGTCCAGAAGGATGCCATGAGGTACAGTATCAAAAGCCTTACTAAAATCCAGGAAAACTCCACCCACTGCCTTCCCTCCACTCGCTAGGTAGCTGCCCTTATTGTAGGATATCCAATCAGTTAAACAGGACTTTACCTTTGGGAACCCATGGTGACCGATGATTGCATTGTTCTTTAAAGGCACTTCAGTAGTACCCAGTATAGTCTTCTCCATAATTTTTCCAGGAACTGAGGTTACACTAATAGCTCTACAATTCCCTGGGTTCTTCCCTCACACACTGATTGTAGATTGAAGTAACACTGCCTAGCTTCCAGTCAGCAGGGATCTCCCTATATTCTTAAGACCTTTGGTGGATGATCGAGAGGGATCCTGCTGTAGCATATCCTTCAGTTCTGGGGTGAATCCCATCAGGTCCCATGGATTCCCATGGACTTGTAAAGACACTCCCGCGTACAAAATCAAGCCAGAAAGCAGAGGCTGTGCTAAAAATGCATGGTGAGACCACGATTTGACACAAGGGGGAGACGCTCTACCGTGGATGGTCAACTTAAAGCCCATCCACTGCAGCAGCTCTCTGGAGTATGGGCTGTAAACCCTATCTCTGCACCTCCCTGGGCAAAGGAGATAATTACTTACTTTCCTGTGCTGGTGTAAGAACGAAAAGCCCAATTTGGTTTAATTTTACTGGTTTAATAGCATTAAAACCAACATCCTTTATACTCATCCTAGAACTCTCTTCTTTTGAAAAACTAGAAATTATTTTCTTTTTAAACATCCAGAATATTAAAAGCATGAGGGAGTTGGAGAGAACAGCCTGTGAAAAATATCCTCCTTCTGTACACCACCCCAAATAACATGGGTGCTAACAACTAAGGAAAGACTTCTCCTCTCTCAGGCTAATGGATGGAGCCAGGGGTGGGAGTTAAATCTGCTCTGGCAAAGCCCCCTGGTTGTATGGCACTAACACAGCTGGCAAAGGCAAACATGAAGAAAACATCTTTGAAGCAACTGGAAGACAAATGGAAGTGGAGGAGAGAAAAACTAGGAGGAGGCAAAAAAACACTGTTCCTCTTCTTGCCTCCCTTGAGCTATTCAATGCTAGCAGCACGGTTATCTTCATACTGGAGCAGGATCCCATTGAATTGGAGATGGAGGCATTGATGTGCCTTGGAGAAAGCTTCCAGCTCCAGTACACTTCAGAAATGTTCCTCTGCAATTCTGCAGAGCTGGCCTGTGAGGTAAGCAGGGAACTAAACCTGCCGTCCTTGTGAGAAAGGGGCAGGCAGCAATGCACTAGGTTACACAGACAGAGCTAGAGTTCTTTGCACCATCTTAGGTGCCACAAGACTTAGAGACACAGAACACGGCAGTTGCCTGCTCTGACTGACACAGAAAGTTGGGCTTCACTGACTGTGGCTTCCAGGCAGGCTGTCGCTACCAAGAGTGAATTAGATCAGCTGGGCATCAAGTGATACCTCCCTTCGGTTTTCACCGCCCACTGCTGCCAACTTGACACTTCTCTTTCACACTGCATGTGCCAACTGCCTTACAAAGCCAGCTGCAGCATCTACTGGAAGGACATGAAGAACGGCCACAGGTTGGGAGAGAAGGTGGGGATCAGCTCACGACTGGAGCAAGGAGACCTTTTCCAGCTTTAGTCCAGGCAAAAGACTGGGTTCTCCAAGAAGACTGTGAGCCTGCTGGCCACCACGTCCAGGTCACTGGTGTTGGCATATTTGAGCAGATTGGTGTTCTTGAGAAAGTAATGCTTGAGGAAGTGCTGGCTTACACACTTGTGCAGCTTCTGTACCAGCCTCAGAAAGGCTTCAGGGAAGCAGCGCCAATCCTTGGTGCGTGGGTATTTTTCGCACGTCCAGAATAGCACTGTCTGCAAGAAGCAGATGGGAGAGAAGAGGTGTTAGAGGTTCTGTCGAGGGCTCACACAGCTTACTAAGGCACTTTTAGTGCTAGTAAATGGCTGTCAGCCTTGGAAATCAGAGAGACTCACACTGCTATCTCCCCCTGTTAACATTTCTGCGACACAGGGATCACAACTAAAGCTTCCTCTTGGAATCAGGCAAAGCAGCTCTGATGTGCCTGGTTAGGAGCTTTCCCAGAGGAGCCCCTCTCCACTGACTGGGCCAGGAGCCCAAGGAAAATGATCTTCCTGAAATAATCTTAGCCTATTTGCCATCCTCCAGCAGTAACCTCTGTATAAATGCCAGGCCTGCTAGGCTGTAGAAAATAGCCCATTATACCAATGTAGAAGCCAGTCAGTGCAAGGAGGGAGAGAAAAACAATCGGATTAACATAATTATTTGTCAGCTTCAGCCCTATTTGTGCTGAAGATGTGCACAGATCTGCATCCCAAACAGATTGAGACTCCAATCAGCTATTGCAGGTGCAGGGCATGCTTTCTGGTGAAGTGCAGCCTCTTTTTTTCTGACCTATGATACTTGCAGCATGTGCTATGTTCTATTCCCCCAAGTTTATTATATGGAATTTTACATTTGAGAAATCCATAGCTCAAATAACAAAATGCATATGATGATTGCTCTTAAAATATTATTTTTACACTGCCCACATTGCATTTTTCAGACTCTCCTGACTGAGAAGAATTTTCTCAAGGTACTTATGCTTACTGTACCAAAAAAATCATACTGACAGCCTTGGTCAACCCCAACTCAGTTTGTAAAGTATAAGGTGGGTTCAATAATTCTGCTAAGTTCCTCACTGTCCTCTGAATCCCAATTTAATTTTGCAGATTCAATGACCCCAAGAGACCCACAGACATTATAAGATGTGGCCAAACTACAGCCTTCAACTCCTCTCTTTCTTCAGAGATAGAATTTGTTCAAAATAACCCACACTCTTCTGGATTGCGTGGGTTGGGTTTTTTCCTCCAATAGGTATTGCAGTAGTTGCATTGCTGAAAGATTTATTCTCAGACACCTTATCCAATGTGAACAATTTTGTGTTCACAGCTGCAATAACCACAAAGACTCTTTTGAAATGCTGCCAGGGAACAAAAGACATAGTGAGGCATTTGAGCTGGAACTCTGCAAGAGCTACTCCTTGGAAACTTGCAGAGCCTTTTGTCACACTAAAGCTACTCCAGTGTGATCCATGGACAGTAGTTACAATTAAGTTTCTGGAGGCAAGGAAAACAGTACTGGTTTTCCAGTCAGATGACAATTCTATCCCCAGCATTTACTGAACCGTCCCTAACTGCTGGCTGTCTACAGGAGGCATAGAGTTGTCTTTCAAAAGGCACCTAAGTCTTTTCAAACTTCCAAGCATTGAATTTCATTCCTATGGAGGTGAGCATAATGAGTGTGCTTGCTTGGTCCTCTAAGGCTTTCGCAGCTTCTGGGGCAAGGATTTCCTCTGCCATAGAGGGACTGTTTTATATGGAGCCTTGTTTAGTCATAATTGGTGGATACCTCTGACAGGGGAAACCTGATAGTGTGAAGAAAGCTAACTCTGAGCCTCTGCTCAACTTCTGGTTGATCTACTGACTGTTTCTCTCTTGGTTTTATTTATTTATTAATATAAGTAATGTTGAAGCATTCCTTATGTCTGGAAAACAAATCCTTTGCAGTAAATGCCTGAAGTGCAGTTACAGTAAAGAACTGAAGAGCTTCTAAAGAGCTTTTTTATTTTGATCAAGAGTCCATACAACAGCACTTCCTGCACCTTTTCTCCCTCAGCCAGAGAAAGAAATCATTACTAATGCTTAAATGGTTTTCCACTTCCTCCTTTTATCTGTGACAGCTTTTCCACCAGGTTGTTCTTACAAGCACCAAGAGGTTTTACGTTCTGCTAAGATATAACCAGCCTTGCCAGCTCCTTTTTTGAGCCCGTCTTGACTTACATTAGTCCCATGACTATAATAGCATCTGACGATTGCAAGCTTTATTTTAGGAGAAATCTTGGTGGTGTATCTGGTTTTGGACACCAAAAAATCAGTAATGTGTCATCCTGGTGGCTTGAGGCTTTAAGGTAGGAGAACAGTCTCTCCCTGGCAGCTCCAGGAGGATGGAGGCCCAGAAAACAGGACTGTTTTGCTGTCTGATAAATGGTACTGCCTGTGGTCCATCAGTGTCTGCAGCTGTCAGATGTGGAGACACAGCCATAGCAGAGCCTTCTATCTCTTCTTTGCAAATGTTGTTTGAAGCCATCTTGAACCCTGAAGTACATGTGGGGAGGATGCTACCACCCCTTTACCTCTTTCTTCCTTTCCCACCCCAGGTGAAACAGCACCAGAACTGTAGCTTGCATCTCATTCATGAAATAATGCTCACCTAAGAGATTTCTGTTTGCTGCATATCCACAAAGACAAATGCACAATTTCCCCCCAGGCAGACAGACAGGCATAGATGGGTGGGATAGTCAAGAAGCAGGAGGTAACCATGCACTTAAAGACAAAGTTACAATGCCTTTGTGAAGTCGAAACAGAGCAGGGACCTCAACTCTAGTATTATTTATGTTGCTGCAGTCACAATGTCCCTACAGACTTCAGTTTCCTGTTGAAGTTTGAAACCTGTGTTTACTGAACATCTTGCCACTGTAAAGCAATGAAACGGTACTGCAGTTTTGACAGTTACCTGGGAAGTTACATAGACACTACAGTGATTTATGCTATGATATTTTGACATTACTGGATGGAAGCCACTGCAACAGATACTAAGACTGTATCTTGGTATCATGGTGATGCCTACCTGCAGGTGATAAGCTGTGATGATAGGCTTATTTCCAGCACACCAGACATCTTCCTTCATCTGCCTCATGACCCTGAAGCACTTCATGCGACAACCACCATCTTCATCAAGTCCTTCCATGAGCATACGCTCAGCACGGGAGAAACACAGCTGCCAGTGGTAATTGGAGCGAGCCAGAAGGTCAAAACCAAGTGACTGTGGATAAAAGGGGAAGTGTGGTACTAGATCAGAAGCAAACTTCTCTGAGCAATGCAGAGGGATGTTATGAAAAGGATGTGTGACATCTCTCAAAGCTTATTCTAAGACAGGTTTAGCAAATATGAGTCATGCTCCCATCCTAATTCTTAGTTGAACAAACATGCAATGTGTTTTCTTCCCTTATGTGATATCAGTTGCTCTGAGGAGATCCAGCTCTAGAGCCACCAGGTACTTTACTAGCAAGGCTACTAAAGCAGAGGTGCAGCTCTGTGGGCAATTTGCCATGGAAGGAAGGTCATGCATGAGAAGGGAGCAGGACTAGAAGGTAGAACGGAAACTGCATGAATATGGCAATAGGGCTGAGCTGGAGTGCCAGAATCCAGCTATGAACATTGTAGGGAAAGATGGGATTAAGCCAGAGGGAAAACTGCAAGATAGCAGCTCATTTGCAAAAGGCTTACATGAGACAGAGCAAAGCAGCAAGGATGATGCATATCAGCACTGAGCTATGCAGGCAGAGCTATGTGTGAGAGACCCATCAGTTAACTCAGTTTTGTTTCCATAGAATTCACCACTGTAACAGGGGGAAAAGTCCCTGACAGAATACTTTGAAATGTCACTTCTCTAGAGAATGCACCTTCCAACCATGCTGTTGCCCACCATCATCATGCAGTCCTTCATTTGGGAAACCACTGCCACACACTTGTGAGGTATGTTCTGGCACAGAGCTCATGGTGACTTTTACACTGCTCACCTTGATGCACTGCACTTTTTCCTGGGAAGGCCAACGCTTAAGGCAACGAGGCCACCGGGCTTTCTCAGGCCAGCAAGTTGGAATCTCCACAGCAGGGACCAGCTCCACCTCAACCTGGGATTCTGATGTCTCCACAGCCACTCGGACCCCTGAGCTGAAGCTCTCCAGCATTGTCACTTTACCTGTTAAGGAACAGCAAGAGAAGATAATAAAGATTAAAAGATCCTTTTCTACAAGCCAAGCAAAAGTCTGTCTAGGGCCTTGCAGTTCTATTGGTCTGTTTGAGCACTTTCTCTCCAATGCCATAAGCAGATCACAGGGAAAAACTTATTATCTAAATCTACCCATCTACCCTGTGAACAGAAGATGAAGGAATGATGGAATTCTCAGCTTTACACTCAGTTACCATGCTTTATTTTCTGCTGTGGGTCCTCCTAAAACCTAGAACCAGCTTCTTAAAAAAAAACAGATTAAACAACTGGTGCAACCTAACGTTTCTAACGGTACGGTACAAGGAGATCACTGCGGATTAGAGGGAACCAGATGAATGCTTCATGTCTAAAGATGTCCTTATTACCTCAGAAAATCTGTAATCAGGCCCAATGACTTACCCTTGCTGGTCATTCAGAATGTTTTGTGGGGTATCTGTAAGTTTTGTTTCTGGAGATGCATTTGCACGAAAGACAAGAATTTGCCAGAATTTATGTCCTGTTGTGTGTAGCAGTCATAAAAAAAAGGGCTTCTTGCCTTGCTGGGACTGCTGAGTGTCAAAAAGAGTTTGTTCCATGGTGGTATGGAGGAAAGAAGTTTCCTTGGTGAAAGTGGCTCATTTCTAGGAACAACATGCTCTAAAAGAGCAGAAAGGAATGAAAGCTGCAACTAATGGACTTCTTAGTGAGACGTCTCCTGTTGGTCCAGCTGAGTCCATGGAAGAGGTTTCTGTCCCCAGCTTTCCCTGTCACTCTGGCAGGGTCACTGTTCCTTCAGCTTTGCCATCTGAACCAATTGTGTGATTGTGCTCTATCCCACTGAAGTAAAAGGCAGAGCACGTTTACTATAACCAGTTTAAATAGCAGCATGCTAATGCACCTCATTTTGACTGGCATGGGCTAAGGAGAAGAAGCCCACACAACAGACTTGAAATGATGACCATTTGAGATGGCAATATTTCTGCCCTCACAGAGGAGATACCTGCCTACTCCCAATACCAATTTAGCATCTCACCCAGAAAGCACAGGGGTAAATTACCTTCTAAGCAGTGGAGTCCATCCCAACCAGAACTTTATTACCTGCAGTAAAACCTGCGTATTATTTCCCTGCTGAGCCAAGCCTGGCACCAAAACAGGAAGTGTTCTGCTCCCAAGCCCTCAGCAGGGATCCCTAGCCGCTAAAGGGATTAAAGCAACCACTGTGTCAGCATGTAAATATGTTCACAGCATTTCCAAAACCATTGCAATTGTGTTGCCTGTTTTTCCACCGATGAAAAGTGACACACCTCAAAAACTGGTTCTGCTGGTGCTCAAAGACTTAAAAACAGGGAAGCAATGAAATCAGGGGAATCTTTTCTTTATCTTTTCCTGTACTGTGCGATGGAGGAAATTCATTTTTCACAGAAACAAACAAAAATGGTAATGACTCCTCCTGACTTCATCTTAGCCCATCTCCTTTCATCTGGCCTTACAAAAAGAGGCATCAGAATCATCAGCCCAAACATCACTCACTGGGTCCCTTGGAAGTAACTCTTCTGGCTCCACAACTTAATGTACCGCTGCTGAACACAACGTCAGGTTTTCATTTCAACACAATGACTTTCACGTAAGTAGAGCCTCAGATGCAAGCCCATTCCACCCCGTCTTCTCTGTGAGCCTAAATTGTGACATTTCATTCCCGTCCACCTTTCTATTTCTATGAAAGCAAGCATTCCCTGGAAGAATGCAGTGATCTAAGCTGAGCTTGACTTTAACTTGTTTTCTCCCATGACCAAAATTCAGAGTTCAATCAGATTAGTAGTAATGGCTCCTATTTCTCTGGATACAGAAGACCCATATTAGGCTGCTGGTGGGTAAAGTCATTCTGGAAATGTGCTGTGAGAGGAGGCACCACAGTCTGGATTTGATCATGTTACAATATCTTTATGCAAAAAGTAGACATAGACTATTTAGGTTGGACCAAGCCAAATGGTCATTAGCTGAAGTCTATAACATGCCTCTAGGGTGCTAAGAATTAAGCATGAGGATCACTGTTCAGGCAATGTCAGCTACAGATGTTGCAGCTATGAAGGCATGCTGCATGCACTGCTGATTGCATTATAGCAGTTATCAACACTTCCGCTCTAAATAGCCAGAGGAAATAAACAGGCACAAGATTGCTCATTATACATATACAAAATAAACAAAATTGCTCACAGAGGGATCAGCACCACTACTGAAAGCAAACTTCCCAAGTCCAGTTCTGCTGGACAGGACTGGAGTAACTTGGACACTAAGGAAAAGAGCACTTGTCCAATAGATTTTGCTTAAGTAGAAATCCTTCTGCTTTGTTCCCACCACCCTATGCTGGAAAGCTATGGACAGCTAAGGTTTCCCCAGAGCACTATCTGCCCTATGCACATCTTCAGACACTTTCTGCTCAGACTTATTCATCTTCCCTGTATCTATCCAATTTTCCTATATTATCAATTTTCTTGATAATCTAGATATATTGAAGGTGCTGTAGTAGAAAAAGATTTTTCCCAAACAAATTCCTTGATGTTCTGAAAATCTGGGCTGCATCGTGGTTGAACTGTGAGGGTGATGTTGCTGGAGACCATACCCACATTCCTAAGAAAGGAGCAACAACTTGGGTACCAAGAGTCCAAGAATCACTTAATTCTATCTTCAGTGTGGGTCTCTATATACATCACTGCTCCCTTATTTTGTAGGGGTTTGATGTTTCTTAACTTCTGATCATGTGAGCCAAACAAACATCACACTGTGGGTGTGATAGTTTCTCTTTATCAGCACAGAAGACATCTAGTTCCCCTTATACCTGTCCCCACTAAACTCACTGGAGAGGTTACAGGAGATAATCGACTTCTCCACCAGCTCCCGGAAGACGACAAGGACTTTGGCTGGAACCAGATCACCTTCGATGTTCACATCCGTTTCATGCCACTGCTGAAGGCTTTTGGAGAACTGCTCCACCTCCAGCCATTGATGCAGTTCCTCAGGGTCCCGCACGGAGGAGAGGAGCTTGGCTCCATGCACGGTGTAATAACGCCAGTGTCGTACCTGGCATTCCCTGTACCCAGTCAGGCCACGCAGAGGAACTGTGATGAGGAACTGGCTGGGTGCTAAGACCTAGGAGAGTGCACAGACATTGAGAGAGGAGACAAGGCAAATCCATAAGCCTGAAGTAAGGGAAAGAGGCTTAAGGAAGTAATAGGTAAAACTGGGGCTTTGGAGAGATGGAAAAGCCACAGTATGATGGGAGTGGTTGAATATAGCCAGGACCTATTCTATGCCTGTCTGAGGGTTATTTGGAGGTACACAATCTAAAATGTAATTGTCTTAGGTGTCTGAGGTGACAACCATGGCCCATAAAAGATGAGAGCGCAGTGATTTGTCACCACACCTGCCATGGTTTCCCCCATTCCTTGTTATTCCTAGTTTGCAGTTGCATGAGATGTAATAACTAGCAGTTTCCAGGGGAATCATCAGAGAACATTTTTTGAGATCCAGCAAAGGGAAATGAAGTTGTGCAAATTACTGCCTCAGAACTGTTACTAGAGATAAACCTAGATCTCTACAGCAATAATAACTATGGCAAGAAGTGAACTTTTCTAATCTCTTCCAAAGTCCACTACTGGCATCAGAAAATAAACGTATGGCCCATCCATGTTTTGAAGTGTTTCCCTATGTATGGCTGTCCTACAAGAGACAGAGACGTGAGGCAAGTGACACACCTGAGCCTACACGGGCAGTGGCACTCAGAAATAAACCCAGGTCTCAGCCAGGTACAGTATGAAACAATCTCCTGGTGAGTGGCAGCCACAAACAGTGCAAGAATGGAAATGGTAACCAAAGGATAACCCTCAAATAGACTTGTTTGCAAGCCAGTTAATTGACCTCACTTTGGGAATCACCATTTTCCAGTGAAACCAGGGCTGAAGCAGTATTTGCAAAGAGTGAATAAGGTGGCACAAATACCATGAAACCTCACACTGACCCGGGACACAGCCAAACATCTCCAAACACTAGTTTGTAACCATCTGACAACTGTGGCTCCAGAGAGGGTGTCCAAACTCCTTCAGCTTTTTACTGTTTTGACTCTGCAGGTTTTCACCTCCACGTGCGACCAAGCGTAACTTACACTGATGTTAATAAAAGCGAAGCTGCTGCATGAGCAGGATGTAAAGTGACAGTTGTTGCTGCAAGGGGGGTACACCAGAGGTTAATAAACATTTTGTCACTGTCCTGTAATAAACCAAAGCATCGTGGTAGTTCAGCTGAGTTAAAATATTACCACAGAGGTACCAGTGCCATTACGTGAGGGCAGTAATAGGCTTTAGTGACCCTACGTAGCCTTTCTGAGACTTCTACTCACACCTTCTGCCCCTGAGCCTGGGACCCTCATTTCAGCTCAGCCCCAGGCTATGTCATAGGAGTGGTGGTCTCCAGCTGTGTGACAGCTATGCCTACCATAGTCTGGCCATAGACTATGTTGTCCTACCTGCAGGCTGCCTTCCCTGCCTGAAGGAAGTAGAGGTCTGAAGCCTCAGACTTACTTGGTCACTATGGATCTGCCTGGTGATCAATAGACTGCATCTGACCCTGGTTACCACCACTGGGCTTGATCCTGACCCTGATAAGTGCTCCTGGCCTGACCTCACCTCAGACCTGCCTTATCAGCACAGATCTGCCTGACAATCCATACTCTTGCTCACCCAGCTACCCTCTCTAGTTCTGCCTTGCTTGGGGACCATGGTGTTACGTGCTTCCATGTTATCATGCTCACCTCCTGGCTCCCTTGCCCACAGGGAGCAGCTGGTCTTCTTTGCTCCTTGGCAGTGGATTGGACATACAAAAGATGGCCAGCAAGAAGCACAGAAACAACAAAGGAAACACGAGAAAGCCCTTCTTTTGTCAAGTATGAACCACCTAAAGGCAGGATGGTACTGGGAGAAGGACACTGTAGACCAGGCTGACATACACAAGTAGGTTTGGTGGGGCTGAGAAATCCATGTGAGCAGCTCAGGAACAAAGTGCTAGGCTCCATAAGGGAAAATATAGTGGCTGTCATACACCTGCTGCTCATCTCACTGCCTTAGCCACATTTGCAGATAAAACCACTATTCCTTCTCACACCAACATGCTGCCTTGTATGCACTGGCACCCAACAGATTTTAAAGGGAAGAGCTGCAGGTGTTCTGTGAGTCACAAGGCTCCTCCACATGGGGCTTACCAGGAAACACCAGAAATTGCAAGGCTGGGCAGCCAATGTCCTCTTGGTGTGAATAAATCCCAGTCTCACACCTATGTTCTGCCACACAATGGTCTTAACATGCCATGTGCAGACCATGGGCCCCAGCAAGTCACAGGCTTGAACAAAAGCCTCGCATTCTGGGGTGTGTAACTTAGGACCAATTCTGCTGTATTAAAAACCTGCCTGCAGTATGCTGGGCAACTGAAATACAGCCTCATTCTTGCAGTCCTGTCCAGGGTATCCCAGGAAGACAGAAGTATTAGTTCAGAAATAAAGCAAAAGCAAAAAAGCAAGTCTCTTGCATAAAGGATGAAATAGCCATGGGAGGATCAGTTAGGGGGGTGAAGAAGAGGGTGGATGAGGAAGAAGCAGGCACCAGGAAGCCTTTGTACCTGGATGGATGGGTGGAATGGGCGCTTCCCCCGAAGCATAGCTGACCACTTGGCCAGTAGAGCTGGCTGGTCCTGAGAGAAGCAGAAAGGAATACAAGAAGAACAGAGAGAAAGCATGTGCCAGGTCATTCATTCACAGAGCAAAGCTGCAAGCTTCCTTCGAGCCTATTTGTTAAAGGGAAATCCACTCCCCCTCACCCCCACCATGATTACAGAGTTAAACACTTGGCAATGCCTTTGGGCAGTGTTGTACTAGTAATTACTCAGGACAATAACCTGATCATTCCAGCTCACTGAAGCCTCCACAGCTTTTGCATCAGCCCTGCAAAGTTGGCAGCTGCAAAAATGATGGTTCACAACTAAACCAAACACTTTAAAGTTTTAAAAAGATTATATTTTAATTTTATTTCAAGTTTTTTTATTAAAGATTTTGACTTTTTGTCTCCCAAGTTACAGAAAAACATTGACTATCTATAACCACTTTTCTTTCTATTCCTCACCCAGCCCTGCATATTCGAAGGAAGTTTGTAGCTTCTCAACAAATCTAGACCCTTCACCATGTTAACTTAATTCTTTTTAACCAGAAGCAGAATGTTCTGAAAAGTCACTGTAAATTTGACAGAAAGAAGATGTTGCAAAATTAAACAGAGAAAAGTTAATATATTGGCTTTCCCTTGAAGCAAGTCTCTGCTAGGTTACATCAGCAATGAGATTAAAGATCCTATTTTGTGGAAGCAGAACAGCCCAAGCCAAAAAAAAAAAATAGCATTAACACATTCTTTGCTGCTCCATAGCTACCAGACCATTTCCCAGGCCCCCCTAGTGTGACTTCCACAGATTTATAGCACTGAGTTCAGTTGAACAACAAATCTGACACTTTTTAATACATTTTGAGGATTTCTTTTAAGCAGAAGTTGTTCAGGTCAGCCTGCCATAATACCACGTTACTGCTCAGAATAGATCCCATTGTTTTTGTTTGCCCTGTTAGACCTCTTTAGCTAAGCAGGTTTGTTTAAGTGTAAGAAGTGGATGGCAAACTGTGGCACTAAGGAACACATGAACCAGGATGTGGCACCATTTTATGTCACTATGGCCATTCCTATTGGCAGGACCAGATGCCCTGGGATACATTTAGTTCCAGAAAAGATATAAACCTGAATGTATTTGTCCCCAGAGCGATGTTT
>JAVHNF010042978.1:7961-18703 GCA_034783455.1 Micropsitta finschii
AGTTGTAACTTCCTATGTGGAGTTGTTCTAAGTTTTTTAGAGGCTGGAGTTACAAAAGTGCCTATCCCTTTCACTTTTTTGCACCAAATACGTAGACTCCCAATTCTAAATCTCTCTCCACTACTAAAAGAGTTCTAAAGATGACAATGAAAAACAACTGAAAATAAGAAACTAAGTTTACAAAGAGAAGCTGGATTTGCAAACCAATATTTTGATCCCATTTTGAAGAGAAGAGTTTTGTAACACTATGAATTGGAGATGCAGCTGCAGTTTTCATTCAGAGATCTGAGTAAATGCGGATGTTGACAGCTCCTAGAGACTGATGTCCAAGCAAGGATGATTTCCAGACTCCTTGTTATTGCTCAAATGTTCTTCTTTATGGAAAAAATAATTTAAACTGAGAAATGCACTGGCGTAAGCAAAGAGGAAGTTTTGGAAAGTGTTTGACGAAGATCTCCTGTTGCATTGCACTTACCTTAATGAGTCAGCATAGGATGTGTTGTTTTAAGACTGGTCTCCTGTAGGTTATTAGGGTTCCCTAGGCAACACATAATTCAAAAGATATTGTCTTTCAGGTCTTCACCAAAACAAAAGTTTGGATCAAGATGTTAAAATATATCATTTTGACAAAAGCAAAGCAGATAGCTTCGTTTGAGATGTGGGTTTCTTATACTATTACGGTTGTTTAATAAAATAAGTAAATGCTTAAGTAGGATGTTGTTTAAAAAAAAAATTATTTACACATTTCAAGTTTTAAAAATAAATGTTGGATTCCTTAGAGTTTTCTCCAGTGTGCTGGTGTTAAACAGAACAGCTTTTTGAATTTTTCAGTTTTACCAGTGTTTGCGTGACTCTTCGTATCTTTTTAGCAAATAAAAAGATAGAATAAAAGTACTATAGTAATCATATAATAATGTTATAAATATTGTAAATATTATAAATATAAATATTATAAATATTATAAAAATAAATACTATAAATATTATAGAATAAAATCGTGATGATAGGGCAGTTCATATTAAGATATCACTGTGCAGCCTCACATGGCTTTTCATTTTAACTCACTTATCAAACAAGAAAAGACACAGTTGAATAAGAATTCATAAAGATGGTGCATGTGTTCAGTAGGTAGCCAATAGGAAGAATGTTTTCATATAAGTAAATGACATTCCATTCCCTTGCTAATTTGTCACTGTTATTTTAAAAGAAGTTGAAAAGCCCACTGTTCCCACAGATATACTGGAGAGATTTGTATTTTAAATGAGATGCACCAGATGTGAACTTTTTCAAAAAATTGCTCTAATCAGAAGATAATCAGAATGAAAAAGATAAAATAATTTATAAACAACCAGTCTTAGCCTACAAAGTCCCAGCAGGGAATCAGATAAAGATTATTTATGGGTGCAAGCCTGAGAAAATACAGCAGTTATCATGTGCTACTGAGAAGTGATGTTCACAGAGATTCATGCCCTAGACACCTACAGTGGGGTGCAAAAGACATTGCTTTTCAGAAACAGTGGAAACGGGATGTAGTGGGTCCATGTTTCAGCAACCCTTCCCATATACCTGTTGTGCTCTAACCCCAGCTCCTTGGCATGATGTTCCCCCAGGCTGGCAGAGAAAGGAGCTCCCACCACAACAAAAACCTAGTTCAAAGTTTGTCTTTGTGTGCACTGGCACTGAGAGAGCTGTTCACAAGATTGTTTTTATTACAGACATAGTTAATCATGCACAGGAACTGTAACTTAACCTCTTTAAATAAAGTTGGCATCCCAGTATTTGTGTTGAGTCATTGAAATAGTGTGTTTATACCTTATCTCATAGACCCCAGTGCTTCGTCTGGTTTCTCACCCATTCAGATGCAAGGTATGTGAATAACAAAGTATGGTATTGCCTTGGTATTCCTTGGTTACTTTGCAATTATCTGTAATCTGAAGGTGCTATTTAATAACATAATAATTATGATTTTTGCATGATTAATTTGGGGGATTACATTAGGTAGGAGTAACATTTCCTGGAAATTGCCTTTTGTGAATTTCTTGAGGTTGTTTTAAGATCAAGGTTTGTTTTTTTTTTTTTTTCTTAATGGAACGAGTGCTTTATAAACAGTGGAAAAAGCAAAGCAGCTGACTGAAAAGCTAGAGTAAATAAAGTTACTGATTTTGTGGCACATTTTCTATTTGGCAAATACAGACCATGAATCTACCAAAAATGAACATGACATTGAAATTGCTGCCTCTCTACTTGTTATTGTCTTGCCCCCATAACTCTGTAATCCCTTTTTCCCTAACAACGTTTTCCTAAAAATTTCATGTCAGATATATATATATTTAAAGAGAAAGGTCTATGTTTAATTGCTGTAGAATTTTGTTGAAGATGGCAGGTTATTGGTTGCTTGGCTCAGTGTGCTATAGTGATTAAATCGCATTCTCTTCAGTTTACCCACTTGACTAGTCCTGGAAAATTGGTTACTGATTTCCATTTACCTATTTCTTCTCTTAAGAGGCACTTACAATAGGAATGCTGTTTTGTTTTTTGGTGTTTTTTTAGAGATTAACATTTTCCAGTGCTACAAAAGTTTTGGAACATCTGCCAGTGCCATTATCACTGTTAATGTGGTGAACACCTTTTCTACCCTGAAGAGTTCAAAATTAAAGATTAGCGATATAAAAAGGAGAAACACACACAGCTTCCAGTCACAGTTTAATTTGGTTGTGTGGTAAATATTTTCATTTGTATTTGACCTTTTTCAGGTGAGCATGTAGATCATTATGGTGTTGGCATAAGTAAAGGTTTATGACTAGAAGAAAAAGATACGAAAAGGGAAGGAGTCTTGGCCTTATTCAAGGAAGGCATTTCAATTTTCAAGAACCGTAGTGATAAACTAATATGTAATAGATGAAGACTAACATGACTGACAAAGCAAAGCTTGTAGAGAGAAGAGGAATATTTAGTCTTCTGGCTAAATGTAGAATACTTAAATTAGTGACACTGACAGGTAGTTCTCTGTCACTGGCTATATAACCTGCTCATGTGTGTACCTAGCAGGAGAAGTAGGTAAATGTGCTCTGGTGAAAACTTATCTTCTGTAGAAAGACGAGTGTTGTTGAATTTAGAATCTCAATTTTGGACTTACATGCCTGATTCACACTTTTTTGGATCTTGGATCCATTGCAGGCTGGCCTTACATCTGGGCTTGCAGATTTGATTCAAAGTTGTTCCTCATGCATAGGTTTATTAAACACATAAGGTTGGATTTGTTTTGCAATATAACAATACTGTATTTTCTTTTCCATCCAGTTTAATCTCAAGACTGAAGATACGGTACAAATGGCACATATTGTGACATTTTTCCAGATGCTATTCATTCTGCTACTTCGTGATTACACCTCAGCTGAAGATGGGGAAACAAGAGCTAGTAAGTCTTGATTTTTATATTTCATATAAGAGTAAATTCAAAGCATCCCTTACAATTAGAGTATCCATTTTCAGGCCCTCATGTACGCTTCTGTTAATTGTGACTTTTTCCATTATAATTTTGCTGGTGGAAGTTGTTCAATATATGATAAGTAACTTAAATATTTTATTTCTCCTTTACAAAGGGAATATCTTTATTTCACTATGTGTCTTGGAAATGCTCACAGGGGCAGATGGAACTGTAAAGCTCCAATCTTGATTTAACCAGAAATGTCTGTAGGCAGATGTCAGGACAAGGCAAAGCTGTCCTTCCTGTGGTGGAGCTGCAGCCTTTCATAAAACAAAGCACAAATACGCAGCAACCCCGATGATCCCATGTGACATGGGATCAAAATAGTCTCTCCTGGTTTTGGCCCTCTGTTTGGCACCTCATGTACTAGTTATATAATCTCCTTTCGTAGTCAATGGAAGGTGTTTCTTTCCCTTGTGAGTTCCATCTGACAATGTGTATGTGAGATAGATAGGACTGTCTTATAGAAATGTTTGTGTCAGTCTATGACTTGTAGTTGACAATTTAGTCTAAAAGTTCCATTTATAAGTGACTACATCTAGGAGAGCTGAATCCATGTCTGAATCATCATGCAGTTACATTATAGTTGTTAAATTCTTGCATGAGTTTATATTCTGTAGGTTGAGCTTTTTCACTGATTGCTTTTCTTCTACTAAAATCAGAATATGCTACCAGCAACATTCTATCAAGGCTCAGGATTTTGTAATAGCTATTTCTGTAAGTGCCATGTAGAAGTATCAGAAGTCGATTAAAATGTATTTGTAAAAGGATTGGATATTACTGCTGAATTCTGGAGCATTCAGACTATAGTCTTCCTCTGCAGTGTACTTGGTTTGCTAACAAAAATGAGTTTTAATGTTTATCATCTCTGCAGACAAAGAGATATTGAAAACCCCCAAAATGTATTCCCCTCTGCTGATTGCATAAAATACAATTACCAGTTAAGGAACTGAATTCCAGAATTTTTCATCATCATTTCTTGTGATAATGTAAAACCAGAAAATGGTTTGGTTTTCAGATAACAAGGATTATTGGATTTTTGTGGCTTACGGAAGCAATCCTTTCTCTGATAAACTCTGCTGATTTTATATTTTTTTTTTAATTGAATGTATTTGTCAGTTTTGATTCTAATCCAAGCAATAATTGATATGAAAAATATTTCCTGTGGAAGAGTTTATTGCAATATTTGTTTAACTTTTTTTTTTAAAGGTTGCAGGACTGCTCCAGCAGATTTAGTTTTTATCTTAGACGGCTCTTACAGTGTTGGCCCAGAAAACTTTGAAATAATCAAAAGCTGGCTTGTCAATATTACGAGAAATTTTGACATAGGGCCAAAGTTTATTCAAGTTGGAGTTGTCCAGTACAGCGATTACCCTGTACTTGAAATTCCCCTTGGAACTCATGAATCCAATGAGAACCTTATCAGGGAAATGGAGTCAATACACTACTTGGGAGGAAATACAAGAACAGGAAGAGCTATTCAGTTTGCCTTTGACCATCTTTTTGCAAAATCCTCAAGATTTTTAACAAAAATAGCAGTTGTTCTCACTGATGGAAAGTCTCAAGATGAAGTCAAGGATGTAGCAGCAGAAGCAAGGAAAAATAAAATCACTTTGTTCGCTATTGGCGTTGGCTCAGAAATTGAAGAGGATGAACTTAAAGCTATTGCCAACAATCCTTCATCAACTTATGTATTTTATGTTGAAGATTATATTGCAATATCAAGAATTAAAGAAGTTATAAAGCAGAAACTCTGTGAAGGTAAGTAATGGATTATAAAACATTTTAGGTGTTCAGAATGTAGTCCTATACTCATATTTCCTTATTAATAAGGAAACAAGCAGAATGCGTTATTAATATAACCTAAGACACACGATAATCTTTACTACCATCTTTAATTTTGATTTTGTTTGCAGAAATCACTCCAAAATACTATTTTGTCCATGAAACCAAGAGGTATATTTGGGAAAGATATGGTGCTTTAACACAGTGTGCATTCAATTTCAGCATGTAGGATTATGTTCTAAACCCCCAATCTTTTTGCATTGATAAAGTTTAGAAACCCTAAAATAGTTGAGTAATTCTATAGTGCTGAGAATATAGGACTTACATTATCCTTTTCCTGGGTGCAACTGATACTGATCCACAATCTAGCATTTCTTGACAGTAGAGAGGACAGCCTATTGTTACAAACAGGAGTTCTTCAGCTAGTATTTGTCAAAAAAAACCATAAAAAAAGCTCTTGGCAAAAGTGCCTGGAGTTGTAACAGTCTGTTATAATCTTTTTTAGAAGGATTTTATAGAAGAATTAGCCAAGACCAACATTGTAAAATGACTTTTTAGTTTTAGAATGCTAGCAGCATTACAGCATGGACTTTTCTGATAACTTTGTGAAACAATGGCTTTCTGTATGTATAAAAAAGAGAAATTTGCTTCTAAAATATATCACTCAGCAGGACTCTGTGATACAGTGAATCTTTATCAGTGCTATTTTGTACATGTTTTATCATCAAGAATTGCTTCAGGTCATATTTCAGTTGTACCGTATTTCTGCACTTAGTAAGAATGAAAAATAATTTTTGTTTGCTGTCACTTCGAGAATGGAAAAAATATGGTGATACTTATGCTGAGGATAATAGTGTTTATTTCTTGCTACACTTAAGAAAATCATAATAATTCCTTGTGGCTGATGTAGCAAGGTGGTCAGTCCAAAAATTGAATCAGCTTAGTGCAGCTAAATTTCTTAACAGAACCACATGCAGGGAGAAACTCCCCAAGTACAATATTTTCTTTAAATAAAGTTTAGAAGAAGTGACATTACATTTCATCAAGATGGATTTTCTGCTTTTAGAATTAACCAATGTCCTTTGAAATTCAGCTGTGGCATTTGACACGACTCACAACAATAATCTGCGAATGTTGACTACATACACAAAAGTGTACTTACTGTTTAAGTGACCCTGTTCTTCCACTCTCTTATGTTGTCCTCTTTACTCCTGTTGGCATTGAGATGTCTCTCACAAAGAGTGATCAAAGCCAGCTGACAGCTTAATTTCTAACCCCAATGTCTTTAGCAGGTGAACTGAAAAACTAGTAAACTGGAAATTTTATATTTGAGTGGTGTTTTATTCATGTTGTTATGATTCATATTGACTCTGGAAGTTCCATGAGGGCAAAGCAGCAATGAGTTGGCTGTGATCAACAACACGAAACTGCCTGAATATTTTGCGATACTATCTTGATTGTCTTAATTTTAATGTTTAAAAAACTGCTAACCTTTACTCTTGTGGTGTTTTTAACTTTGTTATTATGTGAATATGGATATAAGAGCATAGGGGTGGTATTTCCTTTATGAAAAAAGGATGCTGAGGTTTGGTGGATCGTGTAGTGAGTGCTGCTATTACAAACATCCTTGTAGATGGAGGGCACTGGTGTGCCTCTTGGGAACTCTGGTGTTGGTTTTAGAGTATGGCAGGGGGGAAAAACCTGCTGAACCTGTCATCCAGAAAGGACAATGTGACTAAAGGAATCCTTAAGCATTCTGGAAGTCAAATGTTCCTGTAGTATTAATATTCTCTAGAAAAAATATAGAAAAGTTTGTTTCAGGCATTTAAGAACATTACTCAATGCAGTCCTCAGAATTATGTCTGGAGGATTCTAAGAAAAGTTCCTTTGTGCTAGATAATGGGAATTAACATGAAAAAGTTATTTCATGCTTCAGGAAGGAAAAATAAAGCATCTGAAAGCTAGATAAAAAACCACTAAAAGGGAAAAAAATATCAATGTGTGCTAGAGAGCTGCTGTGACTGATATTTTGCATGGGAAACACATTTCTCAGGAAAGACAGTTTTTAATTTTGCCACTGACTTCTACATCCTGTATAATGAGTATGTATCAAAATAACCCAGCCTGAAGATGATCCAGAGGATCCTCAAAACATCTATCTTACTGGGAATGTTTTAATTTTTCAGTGTGCCATTAGAAATAAATTTTGCACATGCTTAATTTGTATTGTATTGGTTTAGGGTAGTTACTTTGGTGCTGATCCAGAGTAATGGCCCTCTCATATAAAGTAATCCTAGTTCTGCAATTATTTTTTAATTTTTACATCAAATTTCTAATACTGCAACTGATAATAGATTCTTCCATTCATTTTCTTGTCAGTGTATGTGATTATCTGTAATCTGTATTAATATTGGCAATGTGGCCATTATTCAGCTTTCAAATAAATGAGTTTAGAAAATGTTTCTGTGACAACAATTTGGGAGTCAGGTAGCATTTTGCTGTGAGGAGAAAAAGAAAACTAAAGGAATGTATGTGGCTTCTTACTACTGCCCCAAGTACATGTGGCATCTTCCCTTAGGATGAATTGTCCTTTCCTACCATAGGTACTCTGTGTAGACACTTAGCTGAATTTTCTTAGAGTTTATATATCCTGCCTCCCGCACCAGAATGGGGTAGCTTCTGAGTGCCCTTGGATTGGTTAGGAAGGGAAGTCATGCAGTGTTGCTTTTATTGTAAAGAGAAGCCAGTACAGACTTTCTGAGACTATAATTCCCTGAAAAATGAGTTTTCCAGCCTATGGCTGGTCAATATGGAGATGAGAGCACTCTCCACTCCTTTTTTGGAATGTATTCTTAACCTCTTCCCTTTCTAAGAACTGATGCTTTTCTGAAGAAACAATGGGAAATTAATTATGAAATTGTATTTATAGTAAACAGTTTAGCATAATTTTAATAAAAAGTTGTTTTGTTTCTTTTCATTGATTCATTGCTCTACTACAGTGTTGGCTTTAGCATTAAATTTCACTCTGTTCTCACTTTTTGTTTTTAGACAACTTAAGTTCACTGCCTAGTATTGTTTGTGTAAAGAGAATTAAACAAAGATAACATTCAGCTAACTTTAGTTTTCACAGAATATACTTCACACAATATTTGTCCAGTTAGAACAGCTTCAAGCAGATTTCAGTGTAACAGATGAAATAGATCAGAGTCCATTTGGAGCAAAATAAAATTAAAAAGGTAGTTGTAGATATTTCTACCTTTGTCTGTTTTCAACCCTGTTTTACAGTTGTGGGGGTTCTGGATGAATTCAGATTGTTAGTACATTGTGGAAATTAAGTTCTGTAATTTTTTTAGCATTTTGAAACCATACAATTTTAGAAATTAAATTCAATTTTGTATTAGATACAATAATAACTTTTAACTGCAACAAGTAACAATTTGAAATAGCATGTGAATGTAATTGCAGTAAAATATGACAACTCAGTGTTATTGTTTCATGTCTCAGAGGATTCTTCATGTTGCTTCTCTCATACTTGAGAGAACTGGCAGTTCTCAATTCTCATTTCTTAAAAAGCAAAAAAATAGGTAAATGGGAGGTTACTTCTCTAAAGTAATATTTTTGTACTGTATTTGCATTTGTTACTTTGCAGAATCTGTTTGTCCGACAAGAATTCCAGTGGCAGCTCGAGATGAAAAAGGATTTGACATTCTTGTAGGATTAGGTGTGAAGAAAAAGGTTAAAAAGAGAATTGAAATACCAAGCACTAATGCAAAAGCTTTTGAAGTAACCTCACGTGTTGATCTGTCAGAATTGACAAGGTATTTACAATTATAAATACACTTGTAAATTTAGTACGATTTTTTCTGTTTGTTTGCTTAAAGTGAGACTTATTTTAAGATTTATACTTGTGTTCAAGTGCTGTCTTTTTTTTTCCCTTTCATCCTTATTTAGGAATGTGTTTCCAGAAGGTCTGCCTCCATCCTATGTGTTTGTTTCCACTCAAAGATTTAAAGTAAAAAAGACATGGGATTTGTGGAGAATTCTCAGTCTGGATAAGAGACCACAAATAGCAATCACTGTTAATGGTGAAGAGAAAACATTATCATTCACTACAACAAGTTTAATAAATGGCACACAAGTTATTACTTTTGCTGCACCTCCTGTAAAGGTAAGGAGTAGGTCACTGTGCTGGAATACTCACTTCAGCACGCATTAGTCCTTTCCCCTTTATATTTTTTTGAAAACACGTGGTCTTATTTTTGGCTGCTTAGGCATTTAAAAATAGATGGAAGGTGCTTTATCCACATTTCCAGAGTGTCCATGGTGATCATGACTGTAAATGCTTTGCAGGTGCTTTCTACTCATTAGTTTCCAGCAGGTAATTATCAGAAGATCACAGAGACGTTTTTTGACACAGCTCTTTGCTTACCATAGAAAACACTGGAGTGTTTTTTGCCTTTGATATTGTTGTGTTTTAAACCCAGTCAGCAAGTCAGCCACACAGTTTCTACTCCCCCCCCCCTCCCGGAGGGATGAGGAGGAGAATCGAAGGAATGTAACTCCCACGGGTTGAGATAAGAACAGTTCAGTAACTAAGGTATAACACAAAACCACTACTACTACCACCAATAATAATAATGATAAGAGAAATAACAAGGGGAGAGAATATGATACCACCCGACAAAATGAGCCTGACCGAGCAAAGAGAGTGCCCTTCTGGGGAACTCCCAGTTACCTCCCTGGGCATGACGTGCTGTAGTATGGAATGCCTCTTTGGTTAATTTGGGTCAGGTGTCCTGTCTCTGCTTCCTCCCGGCTTCCCCTCCTCCCTGGCAGAACATGAGACTCACAAAGTCCTTGGTCAGACCAAACATCGGTGTTATCAGCTCTGTTCCCAGGCCGAAAGTCAAAAACACAGCGCTGCACCAGCTACTAAGAAGGAAAAGAAAATGACTGCTACTGCTGAACCCAGGACAGACTAGGAAATACTAATGAAAATAGTTCGTTTATAGAGAGAGATTTTGTTAAGTGTCTAGATTACTTGATAATGCACAATGACCAAAGTTACTTTCTTCTCCAGAAGAGTAAATACCAGTTTACAAAAAGACCGTTCAACCTGGATTTGTCTAGTTCTCCTGATAAAAAATTCCTTTCAGCTCCTATTTTTCTCATTCAAGGGATTCCTCTCTTTGTGCAAAACAATTTTATTGTCTTCTAGTGTAATCTGAAGGTTCTCATTCAATCTTTCTTCAGTAAGAGTGGTGTCCCTCAGGGATTGGTGTTGGGACCAGTTTTGTTCAACATCTTTGTCGGTGACATGGACAGTGGGATTGAGTGCGCTCTCAGCAAGTTTGCCGATGACACCAAGCTGTGTGGTTCAGTTGATACGCTGGAGGGAAGGAATGCCATCCAGAGGGACCTTGACACGCTTGTGAGGTGGGCTGATGCCAACCTTATGAAGTTTAACCAT
>JAVHNF010042979.1:0-13316 GCA_034783455.1 Micropsitta finschii
TCACCTGACTGCCATGATTTTTCAAATATGATGGACAGTGGCTTAGCAACTTCATTCGCCAGCTCCTTCAGGACCTGTGGATGGATTTCATCAGGTCCCATAGACTTGCGTACATTCAGGTTTTTAACATGTTCTCGAACCAGATCCTCTCCTACATTGGGCCCAGGGTCTTCATTCTCACAGTCCCTGCGTCTGCCTTCTAAGACTTGGGTGGTGCAGTCAGAGCTTTTGCCAGTGAAGACTGCGGCAAAGAAATCATTAAGAACTTCAGCCTTCTCCATATCCAGGGTAGCCAGTTCTTCCAGTATCTTCCAGAGGGGGGCTACGTTGTCCCTAGTCTGTCTCTTATTTGCTACTTACCCAATTCCATAAGTATATTACACTATTACAATGGTTTTCCTAAACGTGTGGGTTGACTATGCTATTAAATTAAAGGAATTGCTTTGCCCACACCAATTGCGATCTCTTACAAAAATATTTTTTTCTTTCGTTTTTTTTTAAGCAGATCTAATAATAGATCAGAAAGATAAGCATATGCAACACAAACAGAGCAAGGAAAGTATTCTTGTATTTTCAGTTTCTCATGACATGTTAATGACATAAAAGAAACACCAGAAATTTGTAAAGAAGCATTCAGGGCACAAATTAACTATTTATTTATTTATTTGTTTGTTTGTTTATTTATCTCTGATTTTGAAGGTAGACTGTACTTTGGTCAGTTCATACTTTATTCAGAAACATTTCTCAGGAATATCTGGTGTAGTGAGATTGCAGGCTGTAAAAGCATATGAATTACTTTCTGTCATGTGTGAAGACCTGAGTTTACAGTCATAATTCACTGTTGCTTCCTTTCATACCTTGCTGTTGTTGAGCATACAAAGAATGTAGCATTTCCAGCTGCAAGACACAGTGTCTGGAAGCATTTATCTTCCAGAAATAAAACCAAATCTGCTCCTTTGGTCAGCATTTACAGCTAATTTCCTTTCTGGTGAAAGCTGGAATCAATCACCTGTGTGATATTTTATCACCAGGATCCAGAATAGATGGGCAGAGGGACCTACTCCATAAGAATTAGATGGATGCATTTTTTCATGCTTATTGCTTTTGATGGAGTGGTGTCTCCAAAGGTGCAGGAAGCACCTTAACTGTGGAGAAGCACCTTAACTAAACTGCCATAGTGCTCTTGGGTTTGTGGAAGTGTTACAAAAAGAAGAGTCACCATACACAATTTTATACTGTCCTGTTGCAATGAGACTGTGGAAATACAGACATAATGCTACTTTGTGAAGTGTGTTCGCTTTATCCTTAAAGCATACATAATCCAGGGCAGAAGGTATTTTCCCCAGGAGACAATACACCAGTGTATTTTTTTTATCTAATCTCTACTGTCCATGTCTTTGTCATCTATTTTTTCTTAGCTATGTCTACCAAGATTCTAGCAACACATTACTGAGCAGTCATTACTTCAGCGTAGTTCCATAGCTGTGGAAATCTCAGTGTATGTTAAGCTATGTAATCTGTCATTTGGGAGACCTAGTCCAGCATTCAGAAACTTGAAATGGGCCACTACTAGGAACTGTTAAAAGACTTGGGTACTTCCTGGATAAACTGAAGTGGTGCTGTTACTTAAGTTTGCTTCTATGCTACTAGACGTAATTATTTGGAAACAGTTTTTCCATTTTACAGGTCAACCTTCTAAAAGACAGATATGTTTTGCCGACATTTTTTCACTTGTCATGCACTAGTTTCCTCTGGATCATATTCCTACTTTTTTTCTCACACAAGTATCATAAAAGTCAGGGTTAAAAGCCTTGCTAAAGCAAAATAGAAGATGTTCGTGCATCTCTGCCATCCACTGAGCCCATTACAATGTCATAGAAAGAAATTAGGTCACCATGACATGATCTGACAAATCCATGTTGGCTCTCCCTTCCTTGAAATATCTGAAGTCTTTATTAATGCTTTGTTTGTTTCAGGATATGTTCCAACATTTTTTCAGGAATTGACGTTGGTGGGGGTTGAGCTATAAAAAAGCATTACAAATTTCAACATTCGCTGCATTATCAGACAATTATTTTTTAGACTTGGATTGCTGGAGGACCTGTTTTCTCTTATTTAACTATTGACATCCTCAACAGACTGATTACTTGATGTTTCTCTGTCTGCAGCATATTATCTTTTGCTTTGTTCCTTATGATTTTGCCCCATCATGTGATTGCTATTTTTTTCTGCTCCTTTGCAATGAGGTGAAATAACTTTTAATTTCTGTGGCATTGGTCCTCTTCTTGTGCTCTTCCTCTGCACCCTCTGGTGAGTGCTGGAGTTGGTGGGGTAAATTGCTATGAGCTTTCAGCTGATGTTACTGTGTCCCCAGTTTTGGGGTATTATGTGCATATGACTGACCCAAATCCAGATCTGTATTCACCAGCTGTCCTGGTTTCAGCTTGAATAGTTAATTTTCTTCTTAGTAGCTGGCACAGTGCTGTGTTTTGCCTTTAGTCTGGGAACAGTGCTGGTAATACACCAGTGCTTAGTTGTTGCTCAGTAGTGCTTACCCTGAACAAGGACTTTTCAGTCTGTATGCTCTGCAGTGAAGAGGGGCACAAGAACAGAGACAGAACACTTGACCTGAACTAGCCAAAGGGATATTCCATACCACAGCATGTCATGCTTTGCATAGAAACTGGAGGGAGTTACCTGGAAGGGACCAATTGCTGCTCAGATGAGGTTGGGTATTGGTCAGTGGGTAGTGAGCAACTGTATTGTTCATCACTGCTGTTCGGGCTTTTTTTACTTTTTCCCTTTTAGTTTTATATATGTTCCCTTGGTTTAATTATTATTAGTAGTAGCATATTATACTTTATTTTAGTTACTAAGCTGTTCTTATCTCAACCCACAGGTTTTATATTCCTTTGATACTCCTCCCCATCCTACCCAGAGAGAGTTAAAGTGGGAGGGTGAATGAGCGACTGTGTGGTGCTGAGTAACAGCTGGGTTTAAACCACACCACCAACCAAGCAGCTGGTAGTAAAGTTACTATTCAGCCAATCTTATTTTTTCAATTCAGAATGTTTTGATTTTAACACACAGTTTAGAATGGAGAAAAATATATCCTTGCATTGTTATGTTACTCCAGTTAGTAAATAAATGTTTGGCAAATAGTGTAAAAAGAGTGTAAAATGTAAATGTGTGTTGCTTACTTTTTATCCTGAAATAGAGAAATATTGGAGTTGTAGGGGTTTCAGATGGTTTGGGTTTTGTTTGTTTAGGGATTGTTTGGTGTTTTGTTCCAGGTTTTTTTTATGGGGAGGGTTTGGTGCTTTTTTGTTTTGTTTTTGTTCTTTTTGTGTTGTAGTGGGTTGTTTTTGGGGGGGCTCTTTTTGTTGTTTGGGTTTGGGTTTTTTTTTTGGTTTTTTTGGTTTTTTGGTGGGGTTTCTTTGGGTTTTTTTAGTTTGGTTGGGTTTATTTTTTGTTGTTTTTTTTTTTTTTCCCCAAATGATACAACTGAATTATCACTTTAATTATCAGAAGGAAAATTACTTCTTTGAATGAAAAGTAACTCAGACAACTGTTTGAATCAGAAGTGACTGAAACTGTAGAGTTAGTTAGAAGGGTTTTTAAAACTATTATTTTATTTGTAATCAGCTAAATCAATCAACAAGGTGGATTTTCTCATTGCATGAAGTATTTAAAACACAAAGTGAAACTACTGCAACCATTTACTTTTCAGGCTGTATTATGTTAGCATTTTCATGGAAGTATAGACACTGCTTATATTCAGCTGAAACAAGGCTTTCATGGACTTATTTTTATGATTTTTGTAAATCTTTTCAGTATATTATTGCCATCTCCTTAATGGCTATATGATTTCTTAAAAAGGCTATTAAGTATTTGTTTAAAGTACAACTTCCTAGGAAAAGATGAAGTGATGTAGAGGTTGGGTGCAAGCTTGTAGAAAGAAGAGTTCAACTGTATGAAGACCTAGGTCAAACAGAGGAAGGTGTAGAGCAGACTTAGCCATAGCTTCCATCACTTACTGGGAGAGTTGCTTTCTGCAGAGGATGTTGTTGTGCTGATCAGGCATCTGAAATCAGGTGATAAATGGGGCTCACTGCAGCCCAGGAGCAAGAGATGGAGCATGCATTTGTGGCTCCTGCTCTTCCAGGACATCTTGACTGCGTCCAAGCAACCAGCTGAGAAACATGGCTAACTTTGAAGCAAACTTTGTTTCTCCATGTCCTAGCGCATGCCTAGGGCGACTCTGGCATCTCTGAGATCATCAACAGCAGAGCCAAGGAGACATGTGAAATGTGGCTCACAGCAGGGCAGAAATTCTGTGTCTCTTGCTCTCTTGATCAAAAAAGATGAGTATATTTATATATAGGACTCTCCTCCTGTCCTCACATACTACCTGCTGTTTGAATTGAGACACTTAGAAAGGAGTTTTGTTCTGCTTTTTGTGTAACTTCTCTTACTCTTTTCTGATCATCTTTTATATTCTTCTGCCTTGGTCTTTTATTTTCTTTTAATGAGCTTGGTACCCAGTGCTTGGTCCCAGGCATGAAAATAAAATAATTTCTTGGGTACTTTGTTGCTGAGGGAGTAATTTAAATACCACACAAAGCCATTAGGCAGAAATATTGCAAATTGTGTAACACTGAGAGACTACTTGGTCCTTTATTTATTGAGCATTCTCATCATTGATGTGCCAAATGGAGAAATCTGTGTTGCTTCAGGCAGCAACATGAAATAGAAAGAATTATCCATCTATTTTCTTTTTGCTATCTGTTTATTTGTTCAAAGTCTGGTATGGGTAGAGATGGGGAAATACTACAAGTTCAGAGTATAATAAAATGCACACAGAAGCCTAGCCTTAGGAAACCTAAACAAAAATGAGTAAAGTCACATGTATATAGAGGAAAAAGCACATTTCTTCTGGTTGGGTTTCTTGGTGCTCCTTTTAAATATCCCTGCTGAAATCAGCATGTGCCTGAATTATCTGGATTATTTCATCCTTCTGATGTAAAAAAAAAATCTAAAGCAACTAAAAAGATAAATACATATTTAAAAAATCACATTCACTCTTATTTTTTTTCATAAGCTGTACAATTACTGCTGATCCACGTGCATATATGTGTCTAGCCTCAGTCACAGGCTTTTCTGCATATATATAAGTAGTAGCTGGTCATTAAAAGAGTTTTGCTGAGTCTCAATGAAAGTTGTCTAAAAGTCGTCTTTTAGCTATTTCATTAGGGAATTAGAAAGATGCCAAAATGCCTCAAGCACACAATTGCTAGCTTTCACTAAGGTCTTTGAAAGTATTAACCTTTAGCTGACTGATCTATTTATTGAATATTGTTCCATGGATTCGCTAGACAGAAGATAAAAAGATCTAGACACTCTTGTCTGCTTGTTCTGAATGGATTAATCCCTAATCCAACCCTTATGGCATTGCATCCACTAAAATCTCCTCTTCAGCTCTCCTGAGCACTTTCAGATGCACCTATTTCAGGAGGCATTTGTTTAAGGGCTTCTCTGCAGTTTGAACTATTCTTAAATCCCACACCTGCAAGCAAGTTTTCATGTATATGTAAATAAACTTCTTTTCTTGCAAAAAAATATGTAAACCAAACCCAAACATAATGCATATGAATATTTTTTTGCCTTGAAACAGTGATCATAAAAATTTGTGCTAGTGGGGTGCTGACTCCTACAGAGCTGGTTTGTTATTTTGCTGAAAATGGAGTAATAAACTATGGCATTTCTGTAATTTCAGGGATGCAGTCTGCTCTCCTTCATGAAGACAAGACCCAAATTTGAATGAATTTTGGACATGCAGAGAGTGAAGGTAGCTGGTTGTAGTCTATACACATCCTTTAATGAAATGAAGAGCTGTTGTGGTAGTCAGAGCACTGAGCTCTTCAGTACCTCAGCAGGGAATACTCCTCCATGGTCCCAGATCTGTCACCCAGTAAAACTATGTATACCATGATAGGAGCAGTACTTGTGCCTGCTAAGGAATGCCCAGCTTTTTACTAGCCTATAACTAACCTCTAAAGCCCTTCAGGGATCTGCTGAAAGCAGATAATGTGGCAGCAATCACTGAGGACAAGCATCATCTTCCAGTACAGACTGGCAAATAGCTGACATTTGATCATGATCATTGCCTGAAAGTAAGGTTGTTACAATAACTACACAGTACTACAAGATAGGGTGTTTCAGTTTTTTGTTTATTTTGAGGTTTTCGGGGTTTTTTTAATTGGGTTTTGGGTTTTTTTGTTGTTTCTTTTTGGGGGGTGGGTCGTGAGTTGTTTGTTGGTTTTTTTTTTGTTGTTGTTGTTGTGGTTTATTTAGTGAGGTGTTTTTGGTGGTGGTGCTTTTTTTCCCCCCAGGAAAACAGACAACTCTCTTTTTTATCTACCTAAAGACTTTCCAAAGAAAGAAATGAATATAGCAAATAATTCAGATTCCCAAGCTATGGCAATGATAGACCATTGCAGTCAACAAACTGTCCCTGTTCTAGTTTGCATGGGCATTACATATTCTTTTAATATTAATAATGACATAAAATTAATTATTCTAATAACCAAGCTATTGTAAACAGCACAATTTCTCATTCTTAATAAGGTTATTAAATTTTAGCTACATAAGACTGTAAAGGAGCCTTTTACTACCTTAAGGCAGCCTGCAAGGAATCTGGAGAGGGCATGTAGTAATAGGACAAGGGAGAATGACTTTAAGCCTTTTCTATGCTCCCAGAGGAAGACATTCAGCAGGTCTCCTGGAGAAGACTATTAAGACTTTGGGCAAGACTTACTTTGTGAACCAGTAATTCTTCATTTTATCTGAGGAAAAGGAGATCTGCTGCTGCATGTCAGCAAATGGTTCTTGTGTTACTGACAGTAGATACAGCAGAGCAGGGAACACTCTCCTTTGAAAAATCCAGTACTGCTTTGATCACATGCTGGTTATCATTAACACATCCATAAGAAGACAACAGAAGAATACAACCAACGCTATCTCCAGTGAAGCTGTTTTGTCTAAATAGATACTAATTCTTTCGTTTTAGACCTATGTTGCTGGTCTCAGAAAAACAAAACAAAACAATTATTATTAACTGTGTTGGCTTCTCTGTTTTCCTTTGGATCATTTCTTCATCTTTTTTTAAATATTAGGAAAATACTGGGAAACAGTTAACCATTAAGTATTAACTAAGCTTTGCTTCAAAGTAAAGCAGTGGTTCGCAAACCTCCTCAATATTTTCCTTTGGGATGCTTATATCCTTTCATCTAAGATGTTTGATTTTAGCAGATACTATCTTATATCTGTCTTGCTGACAAAGATAAAACTTTAATTCTACCCACAACAGCAAAAAGATGCCTGCTGGATATATCTGCATTTTCCATGTGATCTACCCCATGCACAGGCCTCATATTTTATTTTTAAGAAATGCTGTCACTGCCCTCTGAGCACTGCCTCATCCTTGCTCCATTTGGCTTCCCTTATCAGTCATTCCTACATTCCCTTTTAACTATGAGGGCAGTTTGCTCTACATTGCTTTTATTGCATCTGCGGGATTTTATTGTGTGTGAGCACATGTCCTTGAACATTTCCCATGTTTCATAAGTATCTCCTGCATTACATTGGCAGGGCTAATCATGCCAAAAATTGCTCTGAGCTTTGGAAGAGAAGTTTTGATTATCCATACTCTCTGGTGTCCATTTTGTCAAATACTCTTAAGTATCCGAGCGAGCACTCAAGCCCACAGGCAATAAAACGTTGTTGAGGCCTACAGTGTCTCTCTCATTATGACAGTGCACTTTAAAAGACTTGGAGCTCCTTAAGTGTCTTGCTATTCATACTTCTCTTTGCTTTTAGATACTTCATGAAGAGCTGTAAGGTTTCATAGCCTGGTGTCAGTTATGACAAATGTGCTAGCTGAGTGGAGCACTAAAATCGTAAATGAGAAATGATTACTTCAGGAGCACCTTGATGAATTTGGAGAAAATCAGAGATCACTTTCTGTTCAGATAGTCAGCGAAGCAAATTAAAGGAAAGGTTGCTGAAATGATAATAATCTGTGAAAGCATATGTTATGAGTAGCTAATAATGTCCTTTCCTTGTTGGAAGTGATTATTTTTCATTTAATAGATCCAAACAGCTAAATAACTTGCATCTTTGCTCACTCCATTCCTCAGTACCAAATCACACTACCAAGAATGAAGCTATTCTAAGGGTAAAAAGAAAATGGAACAATATATTAAACCTGAATTTTAAGTAAACATATATTTTCTTAAACAGCCCTTTTAAAAATTACTTTTTCTCAAATCCTTGAGTTATGCTGTATATGCAAAACATAAAACCAGTCACAATTTACATACTCTGAACCTGCTATATTACTGACAAACAATCTTTACAATAATGGGACAAAATAGACCATTAGAAATATTTTAGAGTAAAATTTGTGAGTCTCAGCATTAACTAGGAATGGATTGTTAGTGTAAAAAGAACCATCAGTTTGCATAAAATGTCATCACATATTAATTGCTTTTCATGGATTTGTAGCGTCACAGTTCTTATTATATTAACATTTTTAACATTTGTGTTCTTGTTTCCTGTTGACGCAAGAACTGCCCTGGCCACCTTGTGATATAGTCGAAGCCTGGGAAATACTGAGATTTGTTGTCTATGTATGATTATGATTACAGTGATGCACCCACTGCTTCTTGTCTATTGCTACTACTCTACATTTAATGAAATTCAACAATCCATTAAAATGGCTATCACCATCTCTCCCTTAGGGTTAGTAGTGTCAGCTTCAACTTTGAGGATATGTTTGTGAGATATGGAAGCTTAACCCTGAAAAGGGAAATTTTAGGTCTTGCAAATTAAGGCTTTTTATGTAGTTTCTTGTTCATCTTTTCCTAAAGATATTTCTGTTCAGGTACCTTTTCAGAAGATACCTGAACAGAAACATCTCATTATTGACGGACACCACAAACAATTGTTTCTAGTATGGGCAGAGAGAAACCTTCTCATCTTTTGCTTTAGGACATGAGATCTTTCACATGATAAATGTGGGCTTTTTAATTTTGCCCTTCTTACCATCTTTTCCTGTTTATGTATCCAATTCCATATGAGATTATTTTTTCTCAGGGACAGTTGCTGTTAGCTCATATTTTGTGTTTCCAGATAAAGCAGACAGGATGGGTTCTTCCTGATGTCCCTCAGCTTCAGAAGGGCAAATGCTTCTTTCTTTGGGGACCACAAGAAACACGTGTGACGCTCCTGTGGAAAAATAAAAAAAAAAATAAAAAAAAAAAGAGAAAATGCAGCAGGAGATGTCTGGAATGGAGACACAGAAGACTGGGCAAGGTCAGAGCAACAGCAGGTACTTAATGGTAGATCAAAGGGAATGTGACCCAGGGACAACCCATGCCACTGCAGAAGAAAGGCATAATAAGGAAGGAACAGCAGAAAAAGAGTGAGAAAGAAGGACTGGCACAGAGAAAACACTACAGTTCTCTGTAATTTTCAAGGAAAGACTATTAGGAAACTTCCCACAGCTACGCAGTTACATGTCTGAGTAGCTTCTAATACTAGCTAAAAATGCTTCCATGGTTCAGAGATAAGGCATATGTGTTACTTATGCCATTCTCTTCTTCTGAGACTGAATGCATAATCTCTATTTTAAGAGTGGTTCCCCTGTCATTACAGAAACATGACAGATTGACATCTCCATTTACCAGCTAGGTTACTGCTGCACCAACTTAACGTTAAATTCACAGGATTAATCAAGTCCAAATGTGATCACATACAGGCAGGAGAATTCATATCTGCTTTCCTAAATCACCAGCTATATTAAATGCATTTTGAGGAAAACGTACGACAATTTCTCCTGCTAAAGAGCAAGATAAATTTCACTTAACCATAACAAAGCCATATCTTAGGTTCTCACTCTCTGCTTGGGATAGTACATCATTTTCAGGATAGGCCAATTTGCTTAAAGAAAGGAAAAAATTCCTATTATTCTCCTTGCCATACCTTTCAGACCCATTGCACTGGCATTTTAATAGATGAATGCCTGCAGGATATCAGGCATATTCATCCTTTAAATGTGAAAACATACAAAACTAGGTGTATTATACATAATAAATTCTCCATCATTTCCTGAGCATTAAAATGCAGAGAAAATTTATGTAAAAAATGGCAATACTAATATTACTGAGATTAGTAAGCAACACTCAGATTCCTGGTTAAATTATATTTTAATATCATATAGTCTTGATAAAAAATGCATGACAACTCTTTCCCAAGCTTAGGTCTTAGGAGGCTTAGCTTTCAAACCCTGCTCAGGGGAAGAGTATTTCTTCAGTTAACTTATATAATGGATGCTTGGTAACTATGAGCCCTGCACATGAATTTCAAGCATGTTTGGCCAGAGAAACGTTTCACAGTCAAATAAAAATGCTTGTTGAGCAGCGTTGGTAGCCAGACTCATTTTAAAGAAAAGCATCTACTGCTGGAGTCCAATCTGGATGAGGCTGTAGGAAGACAAATGAAGTTCTAAAGCCAAATTCAGTGACTGTGGGAATGGGACAATGATGTCCTATGGAAATATTTACCATCAGAGTAGTATAATGGAGTTACCCATTCTAATTAATTCATCACGGAAAGAAAAGTGACAAAGGAGGAAGGAAAGATGCTGAGAACATTGTATGAATTCCTTTTATTGAGATAAATTTACGCAGTCTTACTAAATAAAATTTCCCAAGGAAATAAGTGTCCAGAAAAAAGACAATTACTTCTTCCAAAAGCCTGTTTTAAAAGAGCTTGCTCCCATGTGGAGGGCTGCTCCTGACCTAGTGACATGGTAGAGATGGAGGCCCATGCTGGCTGTGTAAAGCCTCTGCACCCCAAGGGACAAACAGATCCCTGGCCACGTTCCTAGGTCTGATTTCCATGCTGCCATGGGATGTCTACAAAACACTCAGCTGTGAAAGCAGTCATTCATCATCTCACAGCACTGGGAGAAGAATAAAGGAAGAACAAAAGCAAAAAGTCAAAGAACAGGGAAGAATTAGAACGAAAAGAGTTACAGCTGGCAAGAACATAAGGCAAAGTAGCAGTAAGACAGTAGGAGTAACGAGACAGAAAAATTACACTTTCTTGTTTCATGGACAAGAAGAAACAATGAACAAGAAGGCAGCTTGAATGCTTAAGGACCATTTTACTCAGTTTTCACAGAAAAAAAATACATGAATACTAAATAGGTTCTCCTGAAAATTAATATTAATGTAGCTAACAACACTGCAACACAGAAGCAGTGCAACATTATTTATCTCAGTTATAAATATTCAACTCATCAATACCTGGTGAAATCCATCTGAGCACTTAGGGAACTAAACATAGCAATTTCAAAACTGTTAGTGATTACCTTGGAAAACTAAAACAGGGCTAGTGAGGTCACCAAGGTACAAGAAAGAGCAAATATAGGACCTTCTTTAAAAAAAGAGAAAAGTTAAGGAGACAGAACTATAGACTTATCAGGATAACCTCTGTAAAGAAGGACACTGAAACATTGTTTAGCAAACTATTTATAAGTGCTAGGAGAAGAGTAAGATGATAAAACATCCAATGTGATTTCCTCAAAAGCAGTAGTGTCAAGCCAACAATTTTTCTGTTATTAAAAGAGTAATTGGAGAAAGGAAATAGTTACTATTTTTACTCTAGCAGCTCTTTTTACATAGTTGTACCTGACATTCCTATGAATGAAATATGATGAAGGTGAAAACACAAGATTACTGGTGGGCCATTAGCTGAAACACTCTCAGATTGGTTATCAGTAGTCTGTTTAAGGGCATGTGAAATGTGTCTTGCAAAGAGCCCTAGATTTAGTACCCTTAAATATATTCCGTAGCATGCAGATGATGAAATGGAGAATCTGGGACACACTAATGTGTGGCTGTGAAACTATTGTTAGTTTTGATATTAAAGATTTTTTTTTATGTTTGACAGAAATATCCCACAGATTACTTAGAAGTTTTTGATCCTATTTTAGAGCAGAGAGATGGAAAAGATGACCTCCTGAGGTCCCTTTAAGATGTATTTTCCAATCACCCTATCACTCTCAAACTTTAATAATTTATTACAATGATTAGAAAAATCTGTCTTGTCATTACACTGATGGGGATTATCTGCCTTTGGGATGCATCTGACTTACACTAAACTCTTCCTGTTTCAAAGTGCTTCATCCCTCCTTCAGTTTACAGCTGCACAAAAAGACGGCTTTTCCCCATTGTCTCTGGCTTTGAGAAATATTTGTCATCACCATGCACTTTCTTCCACCTTTTCCACTGTGAACAAAGAGAGCAACCTACATCCAGCTCCGGGTTTCTGGTTTCCTCTGCGTTCAGCAGTTTCATTCTACTCTTTATCTCTCCTCCTCGTGCTCATCCATTAAGATATAGTGCTGAGTCTCAGGACTTTCTTAAAAACACTGGGGGGATTTATTTATTTATTTATTTTAATATATACACCATTTGTGTAAAACAGTTTCTTTGTCTACTCATTTGTAATTCACTCTTTTCCTTTCATGTGGTGTTCATTAGTTTATTAAAACTGTAGAATTGTTAAGTATGGAAAAGACCTTTAAGCTCATCAAGTCCAATCATTAACCTAACACTGGGCTTGGAGCCCACAGCTGAACCATGTCCCTAAGCACCACATCTACCCATCTTTTAAACACCTCCAGGGGTGGTGACTCCACCACTTCCCTGGGCAGCCATGTCATGTTTAACAACTCTTTCAGTGAAGAATTTTTTCTTAATATCCATTCAAAACCTCCCCTGATGCAACTTGAGGCCATTTCTTCTTGGCCTATTGCTTGTTAATTTGTGAGAAGAGACTGACTTGCACCTTACTACAACCTTCTTTCTGGTATTTTTGAGAGTGATAAGGTCTCCCCTGAGCCTCATTTTCTCCAGACTGAACAACCCCAGTTTCCTCAGTTGCTCCTCGTAAGACTTGTGCTTGAGACCCTTCACCAGCTTCGTGCCTGTCATTGGACAATTCTTTATTATTTAGTTTTAAAATATTTAAGGTTTGCAAAATCAGATATGAAATAATGGTCTTGGATTTTAATACTACACTGAATATTGGAAACATGGTTTAATTTCAGTTCTATTTCAAATGTCCTTACTCTGATCTTGGATGAATTTTCCACCTGTGTAATGAGAACAGCAGCATTTCCTACCTCTCAGCCTTTGACACCCTGGTGCATTGAAAATATCAATGCTTCAGAGCAAAGGTTGTGG
>JAVHNF010042984.1:1385-20710 GCA_034783455.1 Micropsitta finschii
TTATCAATAATACCTGCTTCTACACAAAGAATGGACACAGCTTGGGTATGGAGAAACATTACCGTTAATGATAACACTGTGTCTGTAAGTCTTGTAAATCTGAGACTCTGTTCATGTCAGGAGCAAAGTGTTTGAATAGTTCTTTTGATAGTCTTACATGACTAAGTAAAGAATTGGGAAGAGCAGTTTCTTATGTGCCATTTGCAGTAACATTCCATGTGAATTTGGAAGGATTTGTCATAATGCCTCATTCCGCAGGGCCTACATTTGTGCGCTCCATTACTAAATCCTCAAATAATACTTAATGCTTATAAGGTAATAGATAATAAGAGAATTGGAGAAATGGAGAATGGATATAGCTAAAATCCATTGCTGCTGTATGAAGGACACTTAGCCTTCACTAAAACCTTACCTTGTATGGGTATTATTTTGAGCATATGTTGGAGAACAGTGTCTTTTGGATTCTCAGTCTGGAGTCAGGCATGGTTGGGCTAAAGCCATGAATTATGCAAGTTGTGCTAAAATTAAGTCTGTTAAATTCTTGTGGCAAATTTTAGTATTATGCAAGACTGAAAGAGAATTTCTGAGTTTGAAGACAGAAGGGAAGGGGTAGAGTTAAGATTTGTTGATGCAGTGTATATATAATAATTCCATGACTTAGTGCAGTTTAGTGAACAAAGATACAGAGTGTAAAGAAAGAAGGGGAAAAATATCTACTAGGCCCTGAGCAAACAAATCTAACTTCACAGTTTTCCTGCCTCTGCTCAGAGCAGGGCTTAGGTGTCTCCAAAGGGCAATTCGAAGTAATTACTTCTGTGATTCTATCATAATTTAATGTTTGTTCTAAATTGAATAAGTGTGTATACCTGCACTTAATACACTGACAGCTATGGCAGTGGTACACTTTAACCATGCACTGTGTAGTAGTGTCTTTCAGCCCTGTTTCAGGGTATATGTTGAAATGGAAGATAATAGGTTAATGTTGTGTTTACCCTGACTTTAACTGGATTAAATCTGAACTTCCGTTTTGGAACTAGTAGCAGTGTGCCTGCAGGTAGGTTGGATCAGATCATTGGTCAACTAAAGAGATAGTGGTTTTCTGACTACAGTTCTGGTCATATGCATGGAAGATTGAAGAAGGGAGGAACAGAAAACTTCTCTTTTAGTGGTAGTCTTAAAGCAAACTGGATTAGGCCAAATATGAAAAAAATCACTCCAATTGATTAAAATCTCTTTTTAGAGGAGAACAGAATGGCATAGGTGAGGAGGGGCTAGTAAGATGTCATCTGTCATAGGCAGAGTTTGACAAACACTGTATGGATGCTCTACTGTGACAGCTGCTCTGCTGTGGTGGGCTTTGCTAGCTTGAATTTCTGGCAGAGGAAAATTGATTCTTATGGGGAAAAAGAAATTGTTTAGGGGAAAAAGAAATCAGAATTTGTGGCTGTCTTGCTGAGTTGTTTCTTCTGTTTGTCCAGAATTCTTACACAATTGTGACTTGGAGGACATTTATGTTTCTTCTTTGGGCTACAGGTGCAGTCTTAGAGTACTGGAAATCTCTGGCTCAGCTTGGGATTTGATGCTGCAAAAAGGGCTAAGCAATTATTTACACAAGTATGAAATTCTGGGTTAAAAAAAATCCACCACCACCAACAAAAAAGCCCTACAAACCTGGAAACTAACCACCACACCCCCTACCCCCAAAACTGCCAATACCTAGATGTCAGTCATCAGTTATCATTTATACATCTTGCCTACTGCCATGGTTACTTTGGAAAAGGGCAAGTTGGATGTCAAAATGTGCCAAACAGGAAGTTTATAAAAAGTTAGGGTGTGAGCAGGTGACATGTTAGCTTTGAGATGTGATGGGAAGAAATGGATTCAGTCTATATTCTTTTGTATCAAAGATGTGAGTAAGGAATCCAAATGATCTTGATGTCTGCAATTTTGGTGAAGAATGGAGGTGGAAAGAAGAGGTGGAATTTAGGACCAGCGGTTAAAAACTTTGGTTTAATCTTAAATTTGAAAAGGCAATGATACAAACTAAATAAGAGTTTGAAGGGATAAGTGGATTTTGGTCATTATGCACTTGCGAAAAAATAAATTCTAATAAATACTTGCAACAGTAAAGGAAATTATGAAATGCTATTATCCTTTTTCTGCCAGAAGGAGATTTCCTGATACTTACTTTTTAACTGAAAGCTCCCCCACTTCCCCCTCTAAAATTGCCTGAAGTTCCTGAAGTGTATAGAGGTCAGATTTTTCTCTGATCCTGAGACAGTAAAATCACTGCCTTGGTTTTAGGGGTAGATGGATGCTTGTAATAACACAACAAGATAGTAAACTACTCTGTTTGAAAGCCAAAATGCCATGTAGTGGATTAGAATGAGATATTTACCATACTGGTTTGGAGTATTACATGCTACTCATATGTACTTGTGAAGAAAAGGAACAGCAAACAAGAAAAGACACCATTAAATCTTGCTGTTGCAGCATCGAGACATTCAAGTGAAGACATATCTTCAGATATTCTTATTGTGCCTCTATTCTGTAGTCAGAATTTTCATACTTTCTAATCTGTGTGTCTGCATGATGTTTGGTAAATCTTACGTCCTTTGTTGAAAAATTGAGGGGAAATTGAGTACTTTTGAATGACAGCTACTTTTTGCCAGTATTGCTCTTGATTACTCAAGCAAATCAGTTGTGCCTGAGCATCACTGATGTCACTATCCTTAACAACTTATTTTTGAGATGGTTTGGGTGAGTTTTCTGAACATATGATGATACACTTAAGAAAATGAGGCAAGAATCCAGACATGAAAATTAATCTTAATTTTCTCTTCGTTACAGGCATCGCTTTCACAGATCTACCGGTAAGAGAAGTACATTTTCAAACAGCTTTCCTTTACATTATAAACAGAAGTTTCAGTTGTAGCTTGCGTTTACTTTATGTTTCTTGGAAGTACAGTGATAATCATCTTAACCAATTTAATATCATGAATTTTTCCTCACCATTTAAGTGGCAATTTGTTAATCAAAGCCAACATTTTTTTGTTTTTAAACTGATTTTCACAGGGGTTTTTCTTTTCAGGTTTTGCCAGGCACTTCTAAAGGAAGTGTAGCAGGAAATAATGCATACAAGTAGTTGTTACATACTTTGATATATACAGGCTTTACGTACAAAGTGGAAGCTGTATTAAACACCAGCACGGTTCATGTGTGTGTTCAGCTGTGTATCATACACAGAAAGGCTGGGTACTTAACACATGGTGACTGTAACTCATCCTTGATGAGTTTTGAATATTCAAAATCTTTCTCTATACTGGTCACTCCATGAGGTCAAACATGTCAAAGTTTTGGTTTGTTACTTTTTAAAGCGAGCTTGGGGATACTTGAAGTTGTCTAGATTTTCAGTCAGTTAAATTGTAATTTCCTTGAAGTTGTTAGAAATGTGTTTTACGTGCCACTGGTACCGGCATGATGCTGCACTTCTGATTGTTTGTTATTGGATTGTTGGTTTTTTTTTTATCCACTTAATTTCTCATTTAATCTGGTTAGGGTGAAGTGTGTGATCCATTTCTATCTGGCCAGTGACTCCCATTTGCAATATTAAGGAAAAATTAAGTCAGGGCACCTCCCAGCTCCACCACAGGGTTGAGTGCTTTGTGTAGGAAGCTACTGCTGCTGTCCTGGACCTGTGGGATACCAGCACAGGAAAACTGACACTGTAATCTGAAGTTTGAACCTAGACCTCTCCTCATTGGAATCAATTGTTTTCATCTCATTAAAAGATCTGAGACTTGTGCTTTGTTGATTAGTCTGGACTAGGTAACACTGTGAGCAAGGCTTATTAAAAAAGGAGTGGTGGGGAAGTGGCAGGATTTGGTTTGGGAATGGTTTTAACAACCAGACTGTCTTTAATAACACTGAACTTCCATGGTCCTACTGATCTGCATTGTTGGTGACTTGTTTATTCGTAGCTTTAATTTATGTAGCGTATAGTTCTGTAGATCAGCATACCATTATACCATACCATTGTTGGTTGCAGTGTAAATATGATGTAGGTATATTTATAAATAAAAAACCAGCAACAAACCCCAGTCACCCAAAACCCCAGCTGATTGCATTGCCATTGCCGAGATGCTTAGTTGCATTTATGAAAGTTACTTGAATCCCAGCAGCAGATGTTACTTTTTTCGTATTTGGCATATTTCAGATTTGCATGGAGACCTGATCTCTGAGCAAAAATTAAGCTGAGACAACAATAAATGCTTTAAAGTCTTTCTGTAGGTACCAGTCCAGGAATTCATGAGAACTTCAATGCACTGTCACAGTTCTTTTTAGGCGCTACACTTGGACTTTGAGACTAATGAGTTCTCTATCCTGTCAGTTCTTACCACTAAAATTCAGCGATGTTTTAAGTATTTCACCCCAAAAGGAAAATGGCCCACTTTGTAAGTTTAATTTTTGTTGTCTTTTAAAAAGAAAAAGCCTGGTCTTTAAAAATAATTTAAAAACTGGTGTTGAGTATCATGTAAAATTGAAACTAGAAGTTGTAAACTTTAGCACAGTTTAAAAAGTGAATTTCCTGACTAGAAAGAGAATGATCAGTACAGCTCTCATATTTCAAAGTAATAAAAAAAAATAATTATGACTACTGGGGATAAAATTAGCCAGTCATTGTATTGCTGGATTGGTAGAAGTTGCTTTAACTGCTGGAAGGATGATCCAGAGGTATTTGCTGCATCACACTACTGGTAGCAGTGGGGATATTATTATTACAGGGATGAAAAAAAAAGGAAAGTGGAGCATTTAAAATAAGAGGAAAAAACTAATTAAAAAATTTCTTGCAGCCAAACTTGTACCCTACAGTAGGGCTTCAGACACCAGGAGAGGTTGTGGACGCTAATTTTGGACAGCACCCATTTGTATTTGATATTGAAGACTACATGCGAGAATGGAGAACCAAAATTCAAGCGCAGATTGACAGGTTTCCAATAGGAGATCGAGAAGGAGAATGGCAAACAATGATTCAGAAGTAAGGCTTTGAATATTGTTAACTTAAAAAAAAAAAAAAAGTTACTAATTGCATGATTCCAGAAATCTTTAAAGCATTGTACTTATTGTGCAGAAAACGTACAAGTAGGGTTAAAACCTAGTACAAATGGTTTTGTTAACAGGTCGATAAACATTTATAAATTTGAGCGTGAATAGATGTTTGGGGAAGAGTTGTCTGCATCATTAATAATTAAGAGTTCATAATGACGATTGTAAGCCTTCCATTCTGATTTGCCCCATCTCATGTGCAGTGGGGAGTTTAAAAAAAATGACGTGATTTTAATGGGCAGTTTTAATACATTGGGCTCTGGAAATTTCCCTTTGTGTTCTCAGCCTTTGGCATGCCAGGTTAAATTGTGGCTCGTTGGTGTCTCACTTGGAAAGATGGTGGTGTGCCTTTGCATTTCTTGTTTCTTCAGTGAAAACAAGTAATCAGTGTGCAGATACTTCAGTATATGCCATGAGCAAACAAAGACACTTAATTAGCAGGTACTATTTTAATTGAGCCTGCTTTTGAGTGATGAATCATTTTAATTCAAAATTCATCATAATCAAATGATACATTGATTTTTTTAAAAATGGTTTTTCTGTGCAGTGATTTGAAGAAGGTACTGGCCCTTCACTGAATTACTTTTGTGTGACTTGTACGGGAGTTTCTGAATATCAAGTAGAATTATTTATTCACTCACTTTTTTTTAGAAAGAAAGGTTTTTACATTCAAGAAGCTCTTGATCTCTGTACTTGCATGTAATGTGTGTTTCTGGGTTTTGTTTTTGTTTATTTTTAGAATGGTATCATCTTACTTAGTTCACCATGGATACTGTGCAACAGCAGAGGCATTCGCCAGATCCACAGACCAGACTGTGCTAGAAGAATTAGCTTCCATTAAAAATAGACAAAGTAAGGCTGGAAAGCATGTTGCATTCTTTTTCACCTCCCTTAAGCAAATATTACCTAAAGCTTTCTCTTAAGCATCACTGTAGAATTTCCTTTCAGCACTACTGCATAGTACAGTTTTTTGCTGTAGTGTAAAGTTACACACATATGAACATCTGGTTAAGAACAACTTCCACACTAACGCTTTGGAACTTGTTTGATGTAATAGAATGTGATAAATTACCTGTTGTCTTTCCCTTGAATGGAAAATTGCAATCTGTCTTGAACAAATGTGTGTTATGTCTCTAAATGAGTTGTTGTGAGCGTTAATGGTCAGTCACAAGCAGGAATATAAAACAGTCTTAACAAACGTTTAGATTTTTATCTTAACTGAAAAGGGGTAGAGTTTAGAGAATGCTTTGTAAGTTAAATCAGATTTGAGTTTTCCTGCTTACAGATGTGAGGGGGAAGAGGACAAAGAGTACTAACAGCAATTCAGTTCTAACTTGTGGCAGTGTTGTTTGGCAGCCTGATGAAACACTGCCTCCCCTGTTTGTTGAAATCCCTGCTGTACAACACAAGCATTTGTGTGACTGCATGACATACCACATGGGGAAACTGCTTTGGTTGAAAAATAACCCATTGCTTGGGCTATTTTTCATTCTGGATTAGTTTCTCTTTTGGTGGATAGAGCTGTGAAGCTGTTCACAAGTTCTGCTAAGTTACAGCAATGTAAGCATCAGCTAACGCAGGGACTGGTATGGAAAGGTTTAGTCAACTGCAACCTGACTGGAAGTGTGTGTTGTAGGTGAGAGAGACTAAATTTTGGTTTTCATAGTCAAAATTGAACCTGTGGGAGTGGGACAAAGTTTGGATATTCTTGGGTGATGATAGCTTGGACTGTGTTTATTCATAAAAACATGAAAATGAGAAATAGCAGAAGAGTGTCTGCAGTCTTAACCTAATCTAAGTGTGCAGTCTGAGTGCAAAGCAGATGTATGCTGGCAAAAAAATAAAAATACTGAGTGCTCACCTAGATGTATGCAGGTGGAGTGCAGTTCTTAAGTTCTCCTATCAAACATTTTGAGGAAGCATGATCTTTCTTTACATTTTTATTTATTTTTTTTCTAAGAGGAAAAAACCCTGTTGATTGATGGTTGCAGTGTCTTTTAATCGTTATTTTACATGTATTAATCCATAGCTGTCCATTTAACTGATGTTGGTTTTGGTGAGCAGAGGTTCAGAAGTTGGTTTTGGCAGGATGAATGGAGAACCCATTGAAACAACATAACAGCTGTATCCAAGTTTACTAGAAAAAAATCCTAATCTCTTATTTGTTTTTTGGTGAACAGGAATTCAGAAATTGGTTTTAGCAGGAAGAATGGGAGAAGCCATTGAAACAACACAACAGTTGTATCCAAGTTTACTAGAAAGAAATCCTAATCTCTTATTTGCATTAAAGTGAGTCTTCAAATTATACAGATGTGTGTTTATAGATGGCACAGTACCTTCTGAGACAAGACAGTTACTCATTTAAAAGTTTTCACAGAAATTTAAACAAAGTTAAGCAGCATTTTTTAGAAAATGTGTATAGTTCACTTTTTTATGCTATATTATTTGCTACATGTTTAGGTTTTGTCATCAAGGTCCTGTTTTGCAGCATAATTCACATCTCACTGTAGATTTGTTTTCTAGAACTAAGCTTTGTAATTTTTAAAATCAATTTTAATCAGTTTGAGTAAAACTTAAACTGCAAACTGATACGATGTCATGTTGAAGAAAGTTAAGATGCCTGTTGGCATAAGTTCATCTGTTCCTCCAGATGGGTAACTGACTTTAAAGACCAGTTTAAATGAGCTGTTTCACTCCATGTGACTTTACTAGAAACCACTGGCTAATACTGTGGAAATTCCATAATCCCAAAGAGTTCTCTTGGCTTCCCAGGCACGCAATAGTCACCTTTATTCTGGCATTTTTACTTGCCAGCTGCGCTGATCCTCCAGAGTTTTGTATCACATTGGTAGTGTTAAAGATTCCAGAAAAAAATCTCTTATCTTTTAAAAGAACGAAGCACTTCAGTTTCATCATTAAGTAACTTGGAATGTGTTTGAAGTCTGTCATGCTTAAAAGCTGAACAGAATTCATGTGGTAGTACTGCAGACTTACCAAAGAATAAACAAAATGCGAATGTTCTGATGAAAGACTTCAGTCAATAACATCAATTCTGTGTTAGATTTCTCTCAACCCATCTGTCTAAATTTGCCTGTTCTATTGAGGCTATCCAAGCCTAAAACATAAAGCAGCAGTTCTGAACTTCCTTAAAGTCCATAGCAAAACCTCCTTATCTAAAATAAAATTGACAGAGCAACAGCCTCTAAAGGGAAGGTTTGTATTGTGAGCTTGCTTTTCAGACCATTTTCTAGTGCAAATGCTTAATGTTAAGAGTTACTCAAAGCTTATTGTTCCAGACAGTCAAAACTACGTTCTCATTTACTTTGAGAGAAATGACAGACATGACAAGGTAATGACATAGCCTTCTCAAGAAATAACGTTGCCCCTGCCAATAAAATAAAATAGTTAAGAAAATACAGTTCAGCTCTCTGAACTCTGAGGACTTACTGACAAAGTCTGTTCTTGAAGGATAATATTCCTGTTCTCCTCCCTCACAGACTTTGTAATTGTGTATTTTTGGCTGAATACTTCAAAGCTTATTGATGATTGGGGTAACTGGCATCCAGCATTTTGCTGAGTCAGACTTTTTGTGTATTTAACCCTGAAGTTAAATCATTGCTGTCAATGGTAAATGAAACTGTAAATTGCTTTATTAGCTTAACTTTTTTGCCTTTTGTTTAGGGTGCGCCAGTTTATAGAGATGGTGAATGGTACAGACAGTGAAGTGCGGTGTTTGGGAGGCCACAGTCCAAAATCTCAAGATAGTTACCCTGTTAGCCCACGATCATTCAGTAGTCCTAGCATGAGTCCCAGCCATGGAATGAATATTCACAATTTGGCGACAGGAAAAGGGAGCAGCACGCACTTTCCTGGTAAGTTAATGTGGGGAATATACCATACCCTGGAGGTTTTGGGTTTTTTTTACAATGAAGTAGTGGGAGAAGTTAACAGATCCTCATAAGACTGACAATTTGTTTTACTTAAGAGTTGATACTGAATGCTTTGCATAAAATTACAGTTTTGTTATTAAAACAGGCATTTCTCAGTCACTGGGGAAATGGAAATTGTATAAATAGAAATTAATCTTTTTTGCATGTGCTCTTGATTTTACTAATGGTCTGCAAAGTAGGTTGCTACTGGTTCTAAGAAGAGCTTGCTTCTGGGAAATGGAATGTTCTGACACAAATTTCTATGTCCTTTTGATGATAATTTCAGGCTTGGGCAAGGTGATTTCAGTCCAGTAAGTGGTGTATATGATCCATTTCCTGTGGTGTTTAGGGAATAGTAGGAGCACCTGCTCTTGTGTAGGAAATACCAAATGCCACCACCTAGCTTCTGGTAAAAGAGTCTCTGCTGGCAGCCATATTTATTCTGCACAGTTGGGAGAGTTCTGAGAGCACCTCAGTGGTGGTAAAGCTTCAGTGGAAAGCCATGAATGTTCACAGCTGCCCCATTCCTCTGGGGGAGATCCCTTCCAGAGCACCTCTGCCGAGAGGAATTTGGACATAATGAAATGGTACGTGAATGTGTAGCCTTTGAACCCAGGACTCCTAAGGTAGTAGAAAACATCAACTTTCACTTCTGTTTCATTCCTAAATCCAAACTGGACTTGGGGCTCTCTTTTATTTTTCTCTCAGTGGAATTGGGTAGGAAGCCAGTGTAGCCTGGCCACCAGAATACCTGCTGCCCTTAGCAAGGCAGCACCTTTGCTTCTCTTCCCTCTGTGTCAAGACTGCTATCGTGTGTGAGTAGAGGTCCACTCACACTCCGTGTTTGTTCTTCAGGTGGTTATTGGAATGTATGGTAGAAAGTAACTTTCTAATTTTGAAAATAGAGGCACCACTTAATAAGCAAGTAGCTGAATGTGTTACTAGAATTAGGGCTGGGGATTTCCTGAGTGGCAGCAACTCTTTTGTTTATAAGAAGCCCTTCCTGGGACCTGTTTCTATATTAGAAGATACTAGGGAGCTCTTGCTTTTGGGCTTGATGGAACTGGTAATTACATGTTTGCTTCAAATAGTAGTTTCTTGATTACATTTTAGGAGGGTCAGAAGAGATTTTAGCCAGACATCATAATTTCACAGCATGGTGTAATTTCATTTAGCAAAGCACAATAATAACAATTAAAATAATTATATGGGGAAGGAAGGAGGTAGTGTTTAAGTGTAGCAACATGTATTTTCAGCACTGAATTTTACTGCATATTTATCAAGAGAATTATGTGATTGGGAATTAGGAAGATGCATGTCTGCTTCCATTCATAATCATTACTGTGGCCAAGAAAAGATCTTCAGACCTTTAGAAACAATGTACAAGTTCTAAAAAAAATCGTATGTTGATGCAGTTTTCTGTTTTCCTGGTATAAGTACAACTGGAAAACCTTTCTCATGTATGTGTTAGTACTTGTTAAATAATGCTTAACGTCTGCACTGCAGAAGCCTTAGAGGATCAAATACCTGAATCACAGGGGCGAAGTCTTTGCGTTTATTTGTTCCTGGTCAGTAAACTCTAGATTTGCCAGTGTACTTATTTCACGTCTGTAGATGGGTACTTACAAGTAAGTTTGTAGATGATTACAATTATTAAAACTTTCTTTCAGGGTTTGAAAGTAGTTGCAGTAATGGAGTAATATCAAATAAAGCGCATCAATCTTACTGTCACAGTAAACACACGACTGCCAACTTGAATGTTCCAGAGCTCAACAACATAAATGTAACAAGATCACAGCAGGTTAACAGCTATTCCAGGTGAATGAACTTCAGATACTTCTAACTTGTGTTAAGGCTTGTGTTGTCCATGTGCTTGTATCACAGAGAAGAGTTGTCAGTGGGTTCTGATGTGATTTCAGTTTCTTAAGGACAGTTAAAACATTTAGTGCAAGGGGCCAAAGCCTTGCGATCGCTCTAGTGTGCTTTGGTTTTGGTTTAACTTCTCAAGCTCAATACACTTGTTTTCTCCTGTTTGGTTAAAGAAATGCAACGGACAAAAATAAATTACCTTGTTTACATCTATTTATGGTCAGTTCTGAAGTTGCGTAGTGAAGATTAACTCTCTGGCACTCTCTAATGAGGATCAGTTCTCTGGCTCTTGGGATTTTAATTTAAGCCACTGACATTGACTTAAGAACATTGCAAGCAGGTAATGAAATGTTTTCCAGATACTCTGCATTTGTGGTGGTATCTGCAAAGTACACACAACTGAGATGCATATGAAATCTGGACTCCCTTCCATTGCACAAAAGAATTGTTTGTCTACTGCAGTTACTGTCACTTATGCAAATACATTTGATTCAGAGAATGAAAATAGATGTATTAATCAGGGTTAATACAGCTATTCATAGCCAGTAAATATTAAGCTTTGGGTTGCAGAGATGCAGCAGAGACTGATTTGGTGTGAAATACAGCAGTACTTGGCCAAGATGGATTCCCAAAACTACCAGCTAAGATGCAATGATGCAGTAGTGTTAACAAAAAGTATTTCAGTTGGATAGTGGTGACTGTGGGGGAGAAAGTAAGAGTAACAGTTTACTACTTCGTGATTTGTGTTTGTATCAGCAGTTGCCTCTGCCAAGTCTGCCAGTGTCCAGGCAACTTCAAGATTTTTCACATGAGTAAGACAGTTCCTTGGCCACAGTCTTGTCCACTCAGAAAGGCCATGTGGTTTCCTTCCTCAGAGGAAGATGGATATTTTTGGTTGCTTAGAAGAAAGATATTAAGCTTTCAAATGGAATCTTTTTGGTCTTGAAAAAGGTTTTTAAGTTGTCATTCTCCATGTCAAAATAGAACAGGCAAAAAAAAACTTAGTCCCCAAAACCATGCTGGCATTTTCTAACATTGCTTTTATGAACTGCTATGAGCAAAGTGTGGTGAGCAGTTGTATACTCTGAATTTGCCTCTGAGTATCTCTTCAGTGTCATGGCTTTTACTTAGTATTTGCTTTGGGTTTTATTTCATTTTCCCCTGTCATTCCAATGAGAGTAAATGAGAGGTAAATAAGAGATCAAGGCTTTTGTAGAAGAATTATCTAAATATGATTTAGATCTAAATTCATCTAAAAGAATTTATCTAAATATGATATTCTCAAAGTAGGCTGTATCTAGAGTTAACTGTGGGTTGCTTTTTGGTTTGGTTTTATTTGTTTGCTTTTTGAAGTGAGAACAGTGTATTTTCTCAATGCATTTTTCCAGCCTTATGTACAGATGTATATGCAGATGTATGAACAAGGTATGAACTTTTTGATATGTATTTAGGAAGTGTTATGCTATTCCTGAATAATGAACATGTTTAATTTTTCAGTATCTGAAAATGTTATTTTACTGAGAGCTAATGTTAATAGCGCTTTCAAATGTCCCTGGTGCTCTGGTAGCGCCACTTGCTATGGGAAAAAAACTGTGCTTAAACTTGGTAACATTTAAGAGCAGCTTTTAAGTAGCCAAGATGAGGAAGTACTATGCTGAAGTCATGAAGAAAATAACCCTAAATGCTTAAATATGAGTAAAACTTTTATTACTCTCTTTGCAGCAATGATGTAGACATGGAAACAGATCACTACTCCAATGGGGTTGCTGAGACTTCATCCAATGGCTTCCTAAATGGTAGTTCTAAACATGATCACGAAATGGAAGAATGTGACACAGAAATGGGTCTGCAGTGATATTTCTTACATTTTTATTAAGTGATGGCAACAAGGTTATGTTTTTACTTGCAATGCTTCCCACCTTGAAAATTAGGGGCATCAGCTCAAATCTTAATTTTTTGTTTGTTCTGTCACTGTTAGATATAAATCTTACAACCACTAATTCAGGTGGTTCAGTGCCAGTGTGACAACAGGGGAAATTGGTTAGCTCATGGATATTGGAACTAGCATCAGTGTCAAAGGAAAGAGAAGAAATACCCTGTTGTGTAGGATGCCTGGATTAGGGTCAGAAGATTGCTTCTCCCTCTTCCCTTAGTCCTTTTAGCATTCCTGGTTCTTGTAGCACCTTTGCATTCAACAGTAAGGGTAGAAATTCCGTATCACTTGTATTGAAGAATTCGAAGTGCAAATATGAGATGCTTAAGAAAAGAGCCATGTTTGGGAACTGAGATATATTAAAAAAAAAAGTGTTTTCTTCCAAAAAAAAAAATCTTGATTTACATGGTTGTGGTCTAAAAAATAACTTTGTTTCACTTAACCTGCTTTATACTCAGCCATACCTGTTCAGTCAGTGACAAGTGAGTTTAAATACCCCCTGATTGCCAGCATACCACAAAAAGGTACTGTGACTCTGTCGGCTACCATGCAGTCAGATCACTTTAGTGCAAGCAGGCTGGAGCTCAGAGAGTGGTTGGTGTTGCTGGCTGTATCTGAAGAAGTGCAGCTGGTTCTGCAGTTGCAGAACTGCCTTCTCAAACAATTGATTTAAATAGGCATCAGTTAATGGGTAGTTCAAATGAAATGTGTGACTTGGGGCATCACTGGTAAACTTTCAGAAAGCAGCAGTGCTCACAGACACCTGTGAACACCAGGAACAGTTCTGACAAGCAGCTGCTCGTGCAGCTTTGCTGGTAAATACCAGCAAGCTGTTGTTGGTAAGCAGGTAGCAAATGTAACTCTGCTACAGCGCTGGAGGGGGGAGATGCAAATTGCCAGCCTGTGTTCCCTGCATTATGCTCGGCAACTGGCTAATAACAAGGCCTCATTTCTGTGACAGAGAAAACAAACCACTTTTTCACTCTCTTGCAGCCTTTTCCACAGAGGCTTGCCGTGACAGACGTGAAGTGGCTGCACAGGGCGCAGAGTTGTTTGTGGTTTGGTTTGGCTTTTTAATGTAGTTGTTTTCTGCCTGTGGAAAGCGATGTCCTAGTTTGGAGAGCAGCAACAAGCACCACTTCTTGAAGATTTCTGGGTGCTTCGCCTTTGTAAAAAAAAACAAAAAAGCAATGTGGCTCCTCAGCCTACATTGTTTACTCCCCACAGTTTGAGTTTGGTGGTTGTTTTGGTGCTTTTTTTGCTGTTTTTGAAATGTCTGTATATTTTCCTTAGTGCTGTGTCTGTAGTGTTAAGTAGGCAGGTTTTTTCCAGAGGTGATAAGCTCACATCCAAGAAAAAAGTAAAAGAGGCCTTACAAATCCTTGCTTGAAATAGTGGTTAGAATACATCACTAGAGAGCAGTGTTAAAATCGGGAACAAGAATGGTTTGGTAATCACAGTGTACATCAAACTCTGATTCAGAACTTGATTCCACGGGTGACAGAAAGCAAGGGATTGATAAATGCCTCTTTTGTTTGTTTGTCTGTTTTTAACAGACTGCTTTAGCTGTAAATTTAAAAAAGGCAGAACTTTGGGAGGAGCCACGGGTTGCTTTACTGGTCATGAACTGCATTAATATCTTTTAAAACCACTAGTGCTGGGGAACATTGTAACAAACAGTAAAGAAATCGATTGCAGTGTTCTGCTTAATTACAGAAGAAGCCTGAAATGTCAATATTATTAAGCTAATCTATTCTACAAGGAGTATGAACATCATATTATCTGTTTGGGAGTTCAGGTGATCTTACTCTGTATTATTATCACTTCTGGCTTTGGTGTATCTTTGGAAGTGCAATGCCAAAGATTTCAAAAAGCAGAACTTACTGTTGTCTTTATTAATTTTAAACTCCCATAAGATTTTAGGATAGAAATTGGTTTATGGTCAAGTTAGTTTAAAATTCAGCATTGCAAAATAAACAGCATGCGTAGACAGCCTTTGCTCTTAGGTAACCGTAAGCCTCTTAATGATCATAGAGGAGCAATTGGGCAGTACTTGGAACAGGGGTACGTTACGCCAAGGTCTCTGGCCCGGTGTTCTCTCTGAGAAGACACGTGCCTTTCGAGTGAAATCAGTGCAGGTTCTGTAGATCCATAGATTGTTATTGCTAGCTCTGTTGGGGTGATGATGACGCTGTCATTTTTGCAGAAGTAGATTCAAGTCAGTTGAGACGTCAGCTGTGTGGTGGCAGCCAGGCAGCCATCGAAAGGATGATCCATTTTGGAAGAGAATTGCAAGCCATGAGTGAGCAACTAAGAAGAGAATGTGGGAAAAATACAGCAAATAAGAAGATGCTCAAGGTATATTTAACGTGGAGATTGTGGCATTAAGTGGAATAACTGTGCTGCCCAGCAGAAACTTTCACAGCATGTGGCATGGCAGTACTGTGGTGCTTTAACTGCTGCCATTTTGTTGTTGTGGTCTGAGAGCAGTGTCCTAGTCATCTGTGATACAGCACTGTCTCCTGCCTTGCCTGTGTAGCACATTCACAGGGAAGATACTTTTACGTTGTGCTAATAAACCAGTTAAACCAGAGATAAATTTATCACTTCTGTCTCATTTCTGGCCATGTAACTTGGCCTCTTGAAATAAAGTGCAGTTTTCAGCTCTAATGATAATGATCCATGAGAAAGAAGATTGATACAGATGCCCAGAATGTGCTCTCTTTGGTACTCTGTTACTCAGTTTACTTTGATCTAAGATGGCTCTGAAAAAGAATTCCCCTGCCAAAGACTGACTGCATGCAGTTTTCAGCTTTTGTTTTCCCTCATCACTTACTAAAATACCACTCCCATTTGTCTTTCTGTTGGGGAAAAACAGTGATTGCTCAAAATGGCAGAAGTCCTGTTATGTTTCTTTTTATCCTTTTGTGCGGATGAAGATCACTGACAAGCACCTTTGTGATTCTGAATCAGAATGGGTGAAGAAAATAGTCCTTGTGTTCATTAATAACATACAGCTGCAAGACGTAATAAAAATCGTCTTTCCACAGGATGCGTTCAGTTTACTTGCCTATTCGGATCCCTGGAGCAGCCCTGTTGGAAATCAGCTTGACCCGATACAAAGAGAACCTGTGTGCTCTGTACTTAATAGTGCAATATTAGGTGAGTACATACAAGCCGTTTGGTTTGTATGTATGGTATGGAGCACCTGTCATTTGAGACAGGAGCACTGCTGCCCACCATGCACCATCTGCTGGGCTTGGTACAGGGCTGACTGAATCATTCACGAAGTGTAGTGATGTCATGTACACTCCTTCAGTAAAGAGTTTCTCCCTGTCTTCTCTCCTGTGAAAACAGGCTGAGGGAGTTGGGCTTGTTCAGCCTGGAGATGGCTGCAGGGACGCCTAGCTGCAGCCTTCCAGTACCTGAAGGGGGCCTACAGGAAATCCGGAGAGGGGCTTTTGACAAGTGCTAGGACAAGGGGGAATGTTTTTATACTGAGAGAGGGGAGATTTAGATTAAACTGTGAGGGTGGTGAGTCACTGGTGCAGGTTGCCCAGTGAAGTGGCTGCCCCATCCCTGGTAGTGTTCAAGGCCAGGTTTGATGATGCTTTGAGCAACCTGATCTAGTGGAAGTTGTCCCTGCCTGTGGAAGGGGGTTGGAACTGGATGAGCTTTAAGGTCCTTTCCAGCCCAAACCATTCTGTGGTAGTTTTGGGGGCATGTTCATGTAACAAATGTAGTCATCTTTGTTGTTCAAAGCAAAAATCATCCTGTTATGTTATATGGTGTTATGCAGGAAATTTGAAAGTGTCACTTTTTTGCTCCTGCTCTGTCTTGATGCAAAAGCAAATAGAGGAATTCTGTAGGAACAATTTAAGCTTAAAATCGAAGTTTTCTGTGTATTACCATGAAATTACTGGGGTGTTTTAACTGCTGCTGTGATTCTTTTCCAGAGACTCACAACCTGCCAAAGCAACCACCGCTTGCCCTGGCAATGGGACAAGCGTCACAGTGTCTGGGATTGATGGCTCGATCAGGAATTGGCTCCTGCGCCTTTGCCACAGTGGAAGACTACCTACACTAGCTATGCATTTGAAGACCTGAAAGGTGTCATGGCATATTCAACATGGAAAGTAGGCCAGCTCTGCTGACTGGAATTTGGGATTTTAATTATGTACTAAGGACAAGTCTGTTGCTTTATGTTGCTTCCTAGTTTACAGCATGATGCAAATGATTTCTAACTTAGTGTTAGGAGAAAATTTCCATCTTGAAACCTCTTAGACAACTAAGAGTTGAAAACATCACTGATAATGTCAGACATCCAGATTGACAAGTACCGGTCCTTGAAACGATTGTCCAGAACAAACCAAAAATCCTACTACCTTGTGGTGGGACGGAAGGGCGGAAAAGGCAGATGTATTAGCATGTGGGTGATGCAAATGTCAAGCAGGATGACTTGCCAACCTCCACCCCCATTGTTACATAGTTCAATCAGTGTAATTTGCAAAACGCAAATGGTTTGGATATATAGTGTTGATGGGAAGAAACGATATTTTTTAATGTGTACTGTAAAACTTGAATTACTCAGGAGCTGAGTGAATATGTTTGTTGCTACTTACAATCCCAGCCTGTTGATCTTAGTAGGGTTTTTTTGTTTTTGTTTTAACATGGTCTTTTCAACTTTGTTTCCTTGTTTAATTACAGACAGCTTCTGTTGTGTAGACTCACCAGTTTAACTGTTGTATTATAACAGTATTACATGTCAACACAGTGTGGTTATGACCTATTTATATAAAAACCAAATATTTAGTCAATTTACAGTCTTAATTTAATCTTTGTACACCTTGCATTTTTAAAAGTGCTTAAATAGTACTATATTGCAATAAAATGTAGTGATACCATAATTAACCAGCCATTAAAAACTTACTTCTACATACATGGTAGCATGGAGGTGTATGCTACATTTTCTTGGTTCTAAAGTTCTGTCCTAGGACAGCACTTCCTGGGTCAGCCTGTGAATTCAGAGAGGTGTGGTTCACTTGCTTGTATGGGAGATGCCCCTTCCCTGCATGGGAGCACTGCACTGCCTGGGCTGGTGGCAGTTAAAGGGTTGTGGTGTTCTTGCTAAAACTTGCCATAAAGCAAGGTTAGTGAGCAGCACAGAGTCAGGGCACTGATGGAGCTTACTTGGTGCTCCCTGAAGATGGGCAAAAAAAACTTCCTTCAGTGTGACCACCAGGCTGGACAGCAGTGGCCTGGTACATGTGCTGGCTCAATGACTGGTGCTAGGGACCAGGTTTTCTCTAGAGATGGCAAAGCAAAAATCATTGACTGCTGTAAGAAATGCAGGATCCAAAGCAGTAAGTACAACATTGTTCATCTTTTTATTCCCTACAAAGGAACTACCTCATGGAGGCAGTTCTCCAAGGCTGGTAGTAGCTCCTGCTGTTGAAAATCTATCTGAAGCAGAGTCACTGCACATGACCAGCTTCCCCTTCAAACCGGGGGAGGGAAGAAACCAGGGAGGTCAGTTCAAGCACTGTATTGTGAAGGTTGGTGCCTCCTGGGGGATACTGCCTGGAGCTCCAGAGTGAAGTCATGATGGAGCACCGAGGGAGAAAAACACCTTTGTTGGGCTGAGGGGTAACTTCCAGTAAAAGTCCTTGGTCGCATCTTCTGCAAAAGCTGTCTTCATAATCACATTTTAAGCTGTGTTGAGAGCCAACGTCTTCTAAACCTCGCTGCTTTTTGCTTTTTTTCTTGCCTTTAAAGATAAAAAGCTGTTAGTTACTATTTCCTTAGCCCACCTACTGGTGGGCCATCTACTGGAGAAGCAGCTGTCCAGTGATTACTGCAGTGGTTCAGAACAGAAGTGATTGGAAAGCTGATAAAACTTCCTTATATTTTACATTCAACAGCTGCCTTCAACTGGCCAGGGGCACCAGTCTCCTTCAGGAGAGTGGGTCTAGCACCCCTTTCACTTCTGAAACACAAATGAAATGCAGATGCTGCCTGTTACAGACCAGTAATTTTTGCCTCTAGTGCTCAAAAGCCTCATGGGCTGCAGTTGTGTGGCTGGAACTGACTGAGGGCCCCTGCCTGTCCCCACTCATGTCTCCATCATTTTTTTTATGAGAAGTAGGAGCTAATTCCCTGTCCTCACGTGGAAGCATCTCTAAATAAGTAAGTTTTACACATACCTGAAATTACTCCAACAGCTCAGAGGTTTTAACAATTAGTGTTTATCGAGCAACCATGGTTCCAGGCCCATACACTGTTTCTTAATGTACCAAAACTCAGGTCATTTTTTCAAGTTGCGTCTTACATGCCATCCTCAAGGTGAGCCCATCTAGCCAGTCAGGCTGCAATGACCTCTTAGCCCTTCCCTTGCTATCCCCTTCTTAGCAGTTAGTTAGAAGGTAGCAAGATAGACCCTTCCAACATGGCAAAGGTTTTCTTTTTTTTTTTTAGAGTACCTTAAAAGC
>JAVHNF010042989.1:0-16853 GCA_034783455.1 Micropsitta finschii
ACAATGAATATGCCCCATACTATTCCATTAAAAAAAAATATATATATATATATACACATGTTCTGTAAACAAAGAAATACTTAAAGCCTGAAAACAAACAAAAAACACCACAGAACATTTTCCTTGAAATTACCAGCAGCTCTGTAAAAGGAACCAACTACTCTAATCCATGTAAGAGCACACCCTAATTATATATCCTTCACGGCCACAGATCCTATGGAAAGTCTGGTTTCTTTGCATAAACACCTTGAAAGCTAGCATCAACATCTTTGTACAGAAGGCAAATAAAATCCCAAACACATCACTACACGGAATTACATTAGAACTACATACAGGTAGCTACTGCATTTACAATTTGCTCGGAGTATACTTTCAAGCTTTCCATTGACTGACTGGGAAGAATACACTGGGTATTGTTAACAGATTACTTGTTCAAGTGATTTGTTTAAACTGATGTGCAAGCCACAATAAGCATGAAAGTTTACTTTTACTTTATTGTTTTATAATTGTGAGAAGATTCCAGCACTAAGCCAACACACAGATTTAATTTTAACTGAAGAATACTTACTGGCCCATCTTCAGACCGTTCTTTAAGTTTCTGTTTCTGTGGTGGGAGAAGTGAAATAATCTCTTTCTTCATTTGCTGAAGAACTTTTTTCAGCTCAGCATTTTCCACTAAAAGTTGGTTTTGGCGTTGTTCATAATCACTTAATAGAACTTTGTACATTTCTTCTTCATTTCTGGAGGAAGAAATCTTACAGTAACAACATAACAGCCATAACATAAACTTCAATTAATGTTGTTCTAAGACAACTACCTGGCTTCTGTCTTATCAGTCCTCCATGCACCTCTCTTCCCATCAGCTCTACCAACATAATTTAGAACTTCCATAGCTACAAATGAAAAGGATATTTCAAAGCATGAACAACATGCAAATACATAAACATTCACACAGCAGCTCCCTTCAACATCACCAGCATTATGAAAGGAAATTAAAAGGGCTATGCCCGAAGAAGCTGTGCGGCAGCTCTTCAGAACATAAATAATCATTCCGAAAGTTATTAAGTGTCAGAAGCAGATTCAAAGAGTTGCTGAGCAATTCCAGTCAAAGGCTGCCTGACATGGGTCAAAGTCCTGGAAAATTTGATTCAACAGGCAGAAACCTCTTCGGCAGATGCCTACTTCTAAATATGAAGCACTCTATTTAATCACCCACACTGCAGCGTGTATTCATATCTGAGATGAAGTGACATGAGTGCTTATTTAACGAGACGCCAGAATGTGTCAATATCGTTCCCTCTCTACTCCTTAGCTATGTGGAAGACTTCACCATCTGCTGCTCAAACTTACTGCTACTCATTTCTCAGTGAGACAGATACGAGGTTAAAGTGGCAAAGCTCCACTTTCTGAGCCACTTTATGCGCTGAAACACTTGAGAAATCAGAGCTGAGTGGTCTGGAAAGCTATCTCAGCTATCTGTGGCAATGCTGCCTATTTTAAACGTCCCTTCTATGCACTGCTGCCACCTCAGATGAACTTGTTTCAAGGCGGCTTCCCTCAAATCCACAGAGATCCTCTCGTAAACCAGCATATCCTGGCTCCCAGCTTCCTCCCAGGTGCCCAAAACCAAGGTGAGGCACAGAGGGGAGAGCGGCTGAGCACTTCCAGCCCTCCTGCTTGGGGATAGGGGATGCCCCACAGCAGGGTGATGGTAGGGAGACCAAGGGCTCCCGGGGATGTGTCACGGCAAAGGGGCATCCTGAGATTGCAAGACATCCCATAGGAAAGCAGCCAGCAGCCACCACCCCACGCAATGGCTTTGCTTATGGGAGGAATAAGAAGGTGCTGGAATGCGTGTGCGCCATGAAGTTATAAACCTGTGTGCTGCACAGAGGCAAACTGCCAGGTTTTTTCCTGTTAATCCACTATGGTATCAGTGATTACAGTCCATCCCCCCCGGGATCACAGTTTTCTTTCAGATGATGCTTTTTCAAGCTGAAAATGCTGCCAGTGTGAGGCCAGCAGTTTCAAACGCAGCACAAGCACTTTCCTGACACAGGGATGATTGGTCAGAAGGAGCTGAATGAACAACGGGGTGGAAGGCTCAATATTCTCAGCTCATTGTTAATTCCAAGGAAGTGGAGCTTGTGAGATCACCGGGTTTACTACACGCTGGGAAAACGTTAGTCATACGCGTACTTTTTAATTAGTAACTTAGTTCCGCTGGGCCTGGGATTTCCACAGCACTGGAAAAGGATTAAGAGTCTGTCCACTGATCAGGATGCTTGAAACGTCAGCATCTCCAGGGTAAGAACAGGTCAGAACGTTAACAAAAAAGTACTTCTCTCAGTCTGCGCAGACTCCAGCCTGAACCCATTCTCTCCCTTTGATGCTGTTCAAAGCTAACTGGAAACAGCCAGATGTGCATGGGATAGCTGAGACTGCTTTACAAAGAAACTTCTCTAAGTCACATGTAGCTAAAATTAACTGCATCTTTTGTTTATTTTCAGAAGGATTTTAATTCCCATGGCAGGCTATTAGGACTTCTGAATCATCCTGAGAGAGGCCAAGTAAGCACTGATTCATACCTTGGACCTAACCTACCATTCTTCCCAAATCCCAGGGACAAAGTGTCAGGAAACAGCTTCATGCAGCATCAGTAACTCCTGTTTCTTTCGAAAACACCTTCATTACTGTCACGCTGGCTCGGTCACACACAGCTTAGGAAAGCCAACACCCAAAACAGCAGCGAAAAGCACGTTCAGAACAGTGGCAAGCAGGAAACCTCTCCTTCCTCCTTCTTCCCGAAGGTCACATGAGGGGGTGGCTTGGCCTAAACCCAGCTACTCATCAGAATAATAACTGAATAATGCACATATCATACCTCCCCGTCATTAGTTACTTAACAACCAGCTAGCTCTCTGGGCAGCGAGCAGCCCCGTGAAACTCCTGTTAGAGCAGGAGGTCGAGCAGGCAGGTCTGGAGCAAACAGTTCTCCTGTGGGGCAGGAGAAGCAGAACGAAGAGCCATCAGGCTAAGATGTAGCTGAATGTCAGCAGTCACCTGAGAGGAGCTGAGGACACGGAGCTCAGAGACAGGCCCAGCTGCCCCATCTCCTGCGCAGGACCACAGTCAGGCAGCAGCCTCCCCGTCACCAAGTGGGTCATCTGTTAGCTGTGTTGTGTCAGATAATACACCAAAAAACTGGGTTATCTCTCCCTAATGCCACTGCTGTTACATAATTTCTTGCCAAATCCTGCCAGAAATGGCTAGCTCATGGATTACCTGGATCACCAACCATTCCCTCCTTCCAGAAGCTTCTGGTCTTCTAAAAAGGGGGTTGAAAAGAAGCTGGTTACAGGTGACTAAGCGTAACAGGCATGGAAATAAACTCTCAAGTCATGAGTTTGCCCTTCTGTTAAGGTTGCCCAGACTTGAGAGCAGACAGGCCCAGTCAGGAACCAAGTCGGGTCAGCAAGGAACCAGGGCTCACAGCTTTCCATGGCAATCAAGCCTCCATCTCTACCATGCAGCTTTAAAGCAAAGATCGTATGAATCAGAACCAAGATCTGCAAGGAGGGAGGAAGTCAGAGGAAAACAGGGATGAGGGGTGAGAATGGGAGGGTCTGGCAGATTTGGGTTGACACCACGCTGCCTGCCTGGCCTAACTCCCTCCTGCATCCAAGGGATCTCTGTATTTCATCAAACACATAAAATACCCAACCTTGTCAAAGTCACATTTCCATGGGAGCTAACACTGAAGGACCCAAAATACCAAGTGTGGGGCCAGGGGAGCATCCTTCCTTCTTCCCCTCCACTCTTTCTTTCCTCCCTCTTTTCCTCCCACCCCTCCCTTCTCTTCCTCCTTTACTCTTTTCCCTCCACCCTCCCCTCTCTTTCTTTCCTCCCTCTTTTTCTCCCTTCTCTTCCTCTTTTACTCCTTCCCCTCCAAGCTCCCTTCTCTTTCTCCTTTACTCCTTTCCCTCCTCCCTCCCCTCCCTTCTCTTCCTCCTTTGCTCTTTCCCTCCCATCTCCTTTCTCTTTCCTCCCTTCTCTTCCTCCTTTACTCTTTTCCCTCCACCCCCCTTCTTTCCTCCCTCCCCTCCCTTCTTTACTCCTTTCCCTCCACCCTGCCCTCTCTTTCTTTCCTCCCTCCCCTCCCTTCTCTTCCTCCTTTACTCCTTTCCTTTCCCTCTCCCTTCTCTTTCTTTCCTCCCTCTGCCCACATGGCTCCGCACGTGCGGACTTGCGCTGGCAGCGAGGCAGCCCGGCGCCCCTCCCGCGTGACGCACCGCCGCACGTCACCGCTCTCGCCTTACACGGCAACGTGGGAGATCCCCGCGCTGCCACGCGCGTGGAGCCCCCTCGCTCCCGGTCCCACGGCAGAGCCAGCCCGAACAGCGCCCAACGGGGGGGGGGGAGGGGGAGGGGGGGGGGAAGGAGGGGAAGACGCGGGAGGTGGAGAAGCCGCGGGCCACCGACCCCCGCGCCGTGACGTCCGTGGGAACCGCACACTCCCCTCTCTGACGTCAGCAGCGGAAAACCGCCGCTGGGCAATACCACTCCACGCCGGGGGCGGGGGGTGTGAGTCGGGAGCGCGTTCACTGTACTCGGCCCTCCCGGCGCCGCTTCCCAAGCCCGCGGCAGAGGGAGGCGCGGAGCGGCCGCAGGAGATGCCACCCCCCAGTCCCAGAGGGTGGGCTTAGTGCGGGCGGCTGCGGAACCCCTGCTGTGTCCATCCTCTTCCCCCCCCTCCTTGCGGATGGTAGGCGCCGGATGTACCGGCCGCGCAGGGCGCCGCCGCTGCCGCCTCTATAAGCGCCGCCGCGGGGCGGGCACGGAGCTGCTGCTCGACTCGTCCCGTCCGGTCCCGCTCCGCTCCGCCCACCCCGTCGGGAGCATGTACCAGGGCCCTGCGCGCTGCCTCTGCTCGGCGCTGCCCGCCCTCTCCTGCGCACCCGTCGCGGCTGCCTCGGCCGCCCTCCTGCCGCCGCGGCCCCGCGCCCCTCCACCGCCCCTCGGCCCCGCCGCTCCGCGGGCAGCAGCGGCAATAGCAGCGGCGGGAGGCCCGTCCGCCCCGGGGGCGCCGCCCCGCACAGGTGGGTACCAGGGGAGAGAGGTGTGGGGCAGCCCCGGGACGTGGCTGCGGGAACCGGGAGGGGTTACAGGGGGAGCGCTCGCTCCGATAACCGGCCCCGGAGCCCGGGCTGCTGCGGTCGGGACGGGAACGTCTGGACTGCATTGCCGTGCGTGCGGTATCCTGAAACCTCAACCAGCTCTGCAGTTCTAAGGCAGCAGCCGTGGCTTGTCCTTATACGCGTGAGTGAGTGCCATCTATGACAAACTGACAGGCGCTGCTGCACAGCCTAGAAACGAGGGGTTCAGCCAGGGCTAGGTGCCCAAATGCAGCTGGCTGCATGGTATGAACCCAGGTGTTCGTTGGGGGACTCACTTGGTGTCCCAGTGCCTTTATCCTGAGGTGTGCTGTTGGCTGACTGAGCTGCTTCCTCCTCTTCCAGTGTTGCACTTTGTGTAGAATATACTTGACTCACAGTGGGGATTTTATCGACTAGAGACAGTGGGAAAAGCCCAGGTTACCTTCAGGCAGGCAAAGGCAGTGATGCTAAAGCATCAGGCTTCTGCTTGCCTGTACCATTAAATGATTATGTCCCGTTTTTCATTCCCAAAATGAGACCTGGAAAGTGTTCACAGTCCCATGTGTCCTTGGGTGCATGCTCTGCCAGGAGTCCATGTGAGGACAGCACCTTGGCACGGACCATGCTCCCTCCCTCTGTCCCTCCTCTGTGCCTGCTGACCTGTGCTGAGGCTTGGAGCAAGCGGTGGTGACGCACCCGCCAGGCTTCTGCTGCTCACATTCAGCCTTAAGCCGTGTCTCTTGATGAGCAGCTTGCTTCTGAACATGGCTGGAAACACTCACCCGGAACACAGGCTCCCAATGGAAGCTGGGGCAGTGACCACCTTTGCTCCATCTGCTGCTTTCCAGTAGGAGAGGGGAGATATCCCTGTGCCAAGTACTGATTATGTGCATTAAGCAGGGCAGAATTTGAGGCTCCCTCCTCTTTCTGGTGTTGCCTGTTGACTAGGCAGCACTTCCCTTGCTGTGAAGAGCTCTCCGAATGCCTGTATGAAGGTTCACACTCCACTGCGCATAAGACTGGCCTAGGTGCCAAAATCAGGACTCAAACTCCAAGTAGCAGCTTTGAATGTGGGTGGCCCAGGGCTGCAGTTCCATGGCTGCCCCAAACAAGGCTGTGTATGCAGCATGATACCCTGTAGCATAGGATGTGTCACATGGGGACAGCATCTGCCAAGTTTCTCCTTGGACCTGAGGCTGCAGTGAGGGCATCTCCGGCTGCCTCAGTGGTGGAGGCTGATGCAACTACAGACCAGGCTGCAGTTGTGGAGGAGCCATTCATTGGGCAGTGAAATACCTGTGGTGAACAAGGTGGGGGCTCCTGGCCAGCAGAGGTGCTGGGAGATAGGAGATGAAAGGAAGGGATACCAGAGTGCTGTTCACCTTACCCAACAGGTAAGAGTGCTGGCTGTCATACCCCTCTGCAACAATCTGGTCTACCTGTGCACTGCAGTCCTCATCTTTGAGGCAAAGTACTTAAAGTCCATGCTCACTGCCCAGCATCCTAGAAGTTCATCTCATCTGTGCTATTATTGCTGGATGAACAAACCTTGAGCTTTGCACCCTGTTCTTCTGAAGCTTAATGAATGGTTTAGATTCTTTCTCTGCCCTTACTGCGATGTGGCACCACCCTTGCTGAGAGGTAGGCCTTTTTATTTTAAGCACCTTGAATAGTAATTGCTGGGCTGGTGTTCCCCATTACAACACTGAACCAAAAGAATTGCTCCCATGTTTACCACCTACTGCTAAAGTGCAAGCTCAGGAGTCCACTTGTTCCTCTGCGTACACCAGCACAATGGTGTCACAGCACTGGCAGCACTGTCCCAGCAAGTTACAGGTCATTTAACTTGAGCTGTAAGGATCTCAATGGTGACCTTGTACTTGCCTCACTGCTGTGGACATGTTAAGCATTACAAAAACAACCAATGGATGTTGTGTTTGGAGTTTCAATGTTCAGGTTGCTGCTCCGGCCCCTGTCCTGCAAAACAGTTCAGCCAGTGCTGTGATGGTTCCAGTGCTGTGATGGTTCCAGCACTCTGGGGACAAAGGATTTGAGCAGTTCATCAGTCATCTTAAACTGGAGTCTTCTTGCATGAGTCACCCTACAGCCAAGGACTTCCAAGCCACCTACAACTGGAACACTGAAAGTGTTCCATTTACAGCCCAGGGCCTCTTTCACCCAACCTTCCCTGGGCTTTCAAACGAAGACAGAAGATCCTTTTCCTTCCAGAGACATGACTGACTTTAAAAGCTGTCAGATCTGTGCTGCAGCTAGGCCATAGCACATCCCATGCGGGTTAGGTTATTCCTGACTCTCCCCAAAGAGCTGGATACCAGAGGGATGCTGAGATTTAGACAGTACTTTGCTTGCAGCGTGGCAAGTGCTTGACCGAACTTAGACTTCATCCTGCTGTAATAGATGTATGCTGCTCAGAGCTTTAGGGTGGACTTTGGGCTCAGGTACATTACACCTAGATTTCCCTTTCAGTATCCTCCCTCTGATTCAGGCTAAGCAGTGAGCAGGCAAAGCTCTTGCTAATGCCTTTTTGCAGCAGAATAAGTCCCTGTTATTCCTTTGGAGAGCTCTGCATGAGCCGTATTCATCAATGGCTTGGCAGGGGCTGTGCAGAAGCCACTGCCCTTCATGTGGGTTTCCCTCCTGGCACAGTGCTAGCCAGGCAGTGGGAAGGGCAGGGGTGTGTAAGTGTGAGCAGAGCTGCACATGGTGTAAGGTTCCTGGCTGTACTGAGCTGCTGAGGGCATCCCTGCGGTAGCAGAAAGCACCATGTATGGCTTTCCAGTAGTAAGCACCAGTAGAGCTTTCCAGCTGCAGCACTTCACTATGGGTTGTGCCTACTCCAAAAATAGGCGAGAAGCTCCCTGTGGAGCTTTCATTAAAAGCTCCATTGATTTCTTTGGGTTTCTGCATGGCTGCCTGGCAGCTCCGGTAGCGTGTGATCTGGACCCTTCTGTAACCAGCACAGAGCATGCTTTTGTTCCTGCTCCCCATCCCCTCACGGCCTATCAGGGTCCTGCTTAGGGATTTCATGTTTGGGCCTCATTCCCTCACTATTAAATGGCATTTCTTCTACTTCAGCAGTACTCGGCTTCTTGGCAAGAATTGTAAACTTAGAAAGGGTGCAGAAACTGAAATGCTTTAAGCACAGTTCCCCAAGAAGGACATTTATGTTTGTCAGCCCAAGCTCACATCTCAGTGTGAGGAACTTATGGTACTGTAAAAGGATGGCAATGGGGAGGTACATCCTACATGCAATTTAAATCCCCAATTTACAACTTCTTAGACCTGTTCAGAGGCACCGTTCCACTGGCTTACACATACAAAACTTGTATCGAAACTAGTATTTTTAGTGTCTTTAAAAGTACCTGTTTTCCTAAAGACAAGAACATGAGGCTTCTGCTCGGGTCTTTCTTTTCTCTTTTACTCCTAAGTGTGTTTATTGAACTGTCAAGGCTTCCATCTTCCTGCCTTCCCTCTAGCCACATCTGTCCCTATCATGCGTCTGTCACCAGCTCTTATGATTGACAATGCTGCAGTTCAGGCTAGCAAAGGTTGAGCATGCAAGTGTGTTGGGTAGCAGTCCACATCTGCCATGAGATGACAAGTCTTTTCTGCTTCTGAGTAACTGAAAGGTACAGAGTTATTTAAACACTGCTGTGGGGCAGCAGCCGTGCAACACTGAACTGCGTTTGCTCAAGACGACGTCTGCAAAGTGCATTCACAGCAAATAAGGTGAGACAACGCTGAAGCTCTGTCAGTGGTGCCTCTTGTGCAAGTGCTGCCCTTCCTGCCTGTGTTTGAAGGGAAACCAAGTGTCCAGGCAGGTTAGTTGGGCAGAGCACCGAGCATGGAAGAGAACAGCCAGCCTTCTTCCAAGTGCTCCCCATGTGCTGTGGTAGGGGTGGCACTTCAGAGCAAAGCGCTGCTCCTGAGGAGGGGTTGGAAGAGATCTTGGAGTGTGCTTGGCCATGCCAAGGACCTGAGGCAGAGATGTGTAAGGATGTCATGAACCCTGTGAATTGCTCCACAGCTACCCCGTGCTCTTGGCACTAATAGTCTCCTGCGTGCTTGCAGTAAGCAAGCATCAGGGCATTTACTGCTGCACTGTGCTGCTTGTGCTCTTGTTAAATGGGAGAAGGAGGTATTTTATAGCACAGTAGTCATGAGGGCTGCTGTCTCAAAGGGGTGGCTCTGCTGCTGACCCCTGCTGAGAGAAGAGGGCTGCAACCACCTTCTGCGCATTAAACCAAAGGGCAAAGCAAGAGTGGGATGCAGCCTCTGTGGCAGCTGTGACCCAATGTGGGATGGGGGTCCTCCCTGCAGGAGACATGGGGTCAGAGGCTAGGTGCGTTAACAGGGAAAGCTGGGGGACAGTTGCTTCTTTGCAATGCAAGGATGTGTGCTTAAGATGGCCAAAGGAAACATGAGGAGGGCTGCAGGACTGCAGGTTGCTGGAAGCTGCTGAGCTGGGGGACAGTGTGAAAGACTAAGGAGCTGAAGGGAGAAAGGAGGATGAGGTTGCAGGGCAGCAAAGGGGAGCTGGAGTGAGTCCCTTCTTTCCACATCCAAAGGTCTAAGCCAGCAGAAGCACCTGGCCACTCTGTGCTCATTGAAACATTCGTTGCTGGTTTGGGGGCAAGTGAAGCTGTGATCAGAGGTTCCTATTAAATATTAACCTGAGGGAATGAGTCACTGTGCTTGCTGCTCTGCAGGAAGGAAGCCAAGAAGCATCCCAAATAGGCACAGGGTACTGGGATGTGTATCCATTAGAGACATGCCGCACATGAAATAAGGAGCAGGCAGTATTTGTCTTCCTGCTGGGCTCTCTCCTCTGGGAGGAGGAAAAAAAGTACATTCTCTTCTGCTTCCTGCAACACAGGAAGAAGTGAATCTTAGCCTTACTGTTCTGGATGAAAGACTCCTTCCCTTAGAAGACGCCTGCACGATGTCTTAAACCAGATCATTTGCATGCTGCAGAAGTTAGCAGCCCCTGGTAATAAGCAAAACCCAGTGAGACTCTGGACAGAATTAACCTTATCTCTGCATCCTTCTTGTTTTGGGTCAGATTCAGGCTCTTGCAAGAAACCACACGTTGCTGGCACTGTAACAAGGTTACCTACAGGGTACCTAAGTGGTGAGAAGAGTCACAGTGGACATCTCTTAACACCATTTTTTCCCCTTCCAGTGTGTTCCATGGGAAACAGCACCAGCCAGCTCTACAGCGCACTCACCAAGACGTTGAGCAGCAGCGCTGTGTCCCAGCACCAGGACTGCCTGGAGCAGCCGGACTCTGCACGGCTGGATCCTATAGACCCCAAGGACCTGCTGGAGGAATGTCAGATGGTCCTGCAGAAACGGCCACCCCGCTTTCAGAGGAACTTTGTGGACCTGAAGAACGCTGCCAGTAACCACCGCCCCATTCGGGTCATGCAGTGGAACATCCTTGCCCAAGGTAGGAGATGCCTCTAAGCTCGAGGTGTGACCTTGAAACCAAATGCAGCAATGAAAGCCTTTAAATGCAGATGTGTCTGTGTGGTTAGGCATGGAGGGGCATTCTCAGCACTTGGAATAGTGGCTTTCCATTCTATAGGGAAAGAGAAAAGGTCTCTCCTTGCAACTGTGATGCCAAAGGTAGCCCTGGATGCCTGTCTAAACCTAACACAGTATAGTCAAAAAGCTATGACCCATCACTCTTAGATAGTTGGTAATTCCTAGAAAAGACTCATCCTTCCCTAAGTTTTATTATTTGTAAAGCTTCTCTGTAGTGTTCCAATAGATTTTTTTTCATTTATTTAATTTTTGGTGAACTATTCATGGATTCAGAACTGTTACAGGAATTCTTAATTCTTCAAAATAATTTCAACTGACTTTTTTCCTCAGACCCCTAAAATCCAAGCTGTAAATTGACTTATACGCCAGCCTCATCTTAAAATCTTTTGGGGTGGGAGATCCCCCATGTAGAGCCTGCCTTAATATTCTGCTCTTAAGTCAGTCCTATCCCACTGCATCTTGTCCTTTGTTTTAAGGTGTGGCAGCCATATGTGGAAGCACTTACCACAGAGTAGTGACTGTTGGGAAGGCAGGGAAGGAGTCTTTAACTTGTGTCTGTAAAAGCAACTTAGCTTTCTTTTGGAGAGACTTCAGTGTTATGTGAAGGGGTTCTCAAACCCACTGGCACCCTTAAAGTCAGCAGCTCCTCCTGAGAAACCCATCACCTGCATATAGAGTGACGTACACATGTTTTACAGAGAAAGCAAAGCCTTGTGCCACTTCCCTTTATAACCTCTTACACATGACAGATTGACTGGTCTGGTACAGGGCTGCAAGCGGCTACTGCCTGCTGCAGGATGGGAGTTGGCTCCTGAGAGCAGAGCCTTACCTCTGCAAAACCTGGAGTAACACAGCCCATTTTAGCTATTGGTAACTTTCTTCTTCTCTCACTTTCCCTGCTAATTCCAGCTCTTGGTGAAGGCAAAGATAACTTCGTTCAGTGCCCCATGGAAGCTCTGAAATGGGAGGAGAGGAAGTGCCTCATCCTGGAGGAAATCCTTGCGTACAAGCCGGACATCTTGTGCCTGCAAGAAGTTGACCACTACTTTGACACCTTTGAGCCACTCCTCAGCCGACTGGGCTACCAGTGTACTTTCTTCCCGAAGCCGTGGTCTCCCTGCCTGGATGTGGAGCAGAACAATGGGCCGGATGGCTGTGCCTTGTTCTTCATCAAAGACCGCTTTGAGCTCATCAACAGCGCTAACATCCGGCTAACTGCCATGAAGCTGAAGACCAACCAAGTGGCCATAGCTCAGACGCTGAAGTGCAATGAAACTGGAAGACTGTTCTGCATTGCCGTCACTCACCTCAAAGCCCGTACAGGTTGGGAGAGGTTTCGGTCCGCGCAGGGCTGCGATCTTCTCCAGAACCTGAAGAACATCACCCAAGGTGCAAAGATCCCTCTGATCATCTGTGGAGACTTCAATGCGGAGCCAACTGAGGAGGTCTACAAAGAGTTTTCCAACTCCAGCCTCAACCTAAACAGCGCGTACAAGCTGCTGAGCCCTGATGGGCAGTCAGAGCCCCCTTACACCACCTGGAAGATCCGGCCATCGGGGGAGTGCCGGCACACGCTGGATTATATCTGGTATTCCCAACATGCCTTGATTGTGAACTCAGCCCTGGGCTTGCTGACTGAAGAGCAAATAGGGCCCAATAGGCTGCCATCATTCAATTACCCTTCTGATCACCTATCTCTGGTGTGTGACTTTAGTTTTAATCAAGACCCCGACAGACTGCTGTAATGTGTTGGAATGCCACCTGGTATTGCAGTGTCTTTACTCACCACTGTTTTATTTTAGAGAAGACTTCTGAAGCTGGAAGCTATTGAAGGATGATAAAATACTGTTGACAAAACATTATTTCAGGCACTTGTTTGGAGTCACATCTGCCTTTCAGTGCTTGTGAATCTGGATCCTCCAAGGGAGGAAGAAAGGAGTCTGTGTTCTCGTTGTGGTGTTCTTGCCATGTCAGGGTTTGAAAACTAGAAGACAAATGAGCTTTACCCTTTCACTAACCCCGTGTTTAAGGATTTAATCCTCTAAAGAATGCGGAGGCCTTAGTATTTAAATCAAAACACTTGTGTTTGTAAAACAACTTGCCCTGACAGCATGCTAATTTTATTTATTTCATGTTTAGCTTGTGCAAGTACCAAAGGGAACGAGGCTTGACTACTCAGTGAGATTCTCTTAAATCTTTTTCTGGTCCAGTTAATGTGGTTTACACATGAACAAATCTAAGCTCACACTAGTGTTGTCCTCATTTTTACATGACTTGAGATGACGATTTCATTACAAGTGAATGGATAATAGCACAGTGCGAGGAAAGCCCCCTCCAGAAAGAGCAGGTGAAGAAAGAAGCGGCTGAGTATGTCACACAGTAGTATCCTCACTTTCCCAAATGAATGTGCATGTGTCCATTGCACACATCCAGCCTGTAGGTATGTACACACAGTGACCCTGACCTCTGCCCCTTCTGTGCTTCCCTCCAGAGGATGCATTTAACCAGGGAGTATTTCTTCCTCTGCTTCAAATACATCTTTTCTAAATGGTTCAATCTCACTCTTTCAGTGAAGGGCCAATCTTTGTGTTGAAAGACTTTCTTTTATTTATCTTCAGAATCTAAAGCTACACTGGAACCTGTTAGAAGATAAAGTTTATTTATTGAGAAGTGTGTGATCCTGCATCTGACTTGAAGTCATACAGCAACAGTGTTCAGGAGCCTCTTTCCATGGCCCAGGGGAACTCTAGCTAAGCACCTAGGCTACAGTAGAGCTGTGTTAGTATAATAACTCTTGTGCATGGAGTGGTGCTCATTAGGATGACATTGGTATTGCACATATGGGTTGTAAATATGCCACTATGCTGGAAAATGAGGTAGAGAGGATGAGAGACAAGTGTTGGAGTTGACTGATATGTAGATAGTTAAGAAAGATGAGGCAGAACAAATAAAGCAGTACTTCCATGTCAAGTAAGGCCCGTAGTAACTCTTAAATGTTCCAGGTGTTTATTAATAAAAGCCTTTGGCAAAAAGTCATGTCTCTGCTGCCGTATTTTTCATTTCCCTGTCATAAGTAGATGACTGCTCAAGCTTCAAGTTAGTGGCCATGCTACCCATGGTCCTCTTTGCACTGACCCTGCAGTCCTAATCTTACAGGTTGGCACAGCTGCTTTGTTTCCATGGCAAGTGCTCTTTCTCAGACTTGAAATGCCTGTGTTACACAGAGCACTTTAGGAAAGGAGTTACCTTTAGCCATGTTAAGCTGCTCTCTCTTCTAGCTAAAAATGAAGCCTAGACTCTTACTATAAACACTACTCTTTCCAACAGTTGTGTGGAGTTACAAACCTGGCCAGGGTGCAGGTATTCTTTCCTGAGGGCTGATAAGCATGCCTAGCAGGGCTGGCTCTTCACAACAGGCAGCTGCATTTGTCACTTTCTCCTAAAACATCATTTGAAGAGCAAGAAATGCCCCAGGTATGTGCTTTATACAGCCTGTGAACTACTGTACCAGTGTTGCTGGTAAGTCAATTAGAGAATCTAGCATCTGGAAGTCCCAAATTCCCATACAAATGCATTCCCTTTCAGGCAAACAAATGAAGTGCTGTGTTGCACAGCCATAACACTGCACATGTTCTTTACTCTTGCAGGATGGTGGCTATATGTTTCTAAGCGGAGGATCTGAGGCCTCTCTTACCAGCCTGGGATGCGGGACTCCTCAAGTGAGTGTGGGTTTGAAATTCCCTGAACGGAAAGGATTTTACAACTAAGGAGCCTGTCTTGCCTGGTGAATACTTCTAATAGGCAGAAGGGGTGGCTCCTTTTGAGGGAGATTCTGAACCAGAGATGGGATACGCCTAGCGCAGATTTTTGAGCATCCCTACCATAGACATTCCATACCGGCTAGACTGAGACAGGTTCCTTCTCATAGTGCTGGTTGCCCTCAGTTGCTCTCTGGGGGGGTGAGATGCAGTGCTGCTTCTCCCTTGCAGTTACCTTCTCTTAGGATCTTCCCTCAAATGGCCTTGCAAGGAGGAGAAAAAATACAATTGCCCATTAACAAAGGTATCTAGCCATCTGTAGCTAAACTTGTCTAAAAACAACACCCCAATGTGCACCTATACGCTGGTACCTTTAACAAGTCAAATCCTTGCTCATCCACCACAAAGTCACACCAGAAGCCAGAGTTTCCATTCAGATCCTTTTGGCAGTTTCTAGAAACAAGTACATGTGAGGTAGAAAGCTGTGACTTGAGGGCAAGGGTAATACTCTACTCAGATCTGTATCTGGGGGGGGGAAAAGCCCAACACCACAACCCAAAGCCAAACAAAACCAAAAACACCAACCAAAAAGAATTTCCCTTTTACTTCCGCAGGAGCAGGTCCATTTTCCAAGGCACACCAAGGGTGCCCATCAACGTGGCACAGTTCCCCTCCTGCGAGGGCACAGAGCCGCAGCACCGATTATGGCAGGCTTTGTTTAACAGCAGGAGCTAAATTCCCACAGCTACTGAATTGCCACCACCACTCTCACAAGGTGGTGGTGTTTGGTATCTGGATGGTTCTTAAGCCGTTTTACTCAGCCCCTTGCTTTCAGTGCTAACTCTCCTAGCAAAGAAACCGAGCTGTGGAGAAACAGCATGATCTGTGTGATATTGCCATCACTGCAGAGCTCTCCTGAAGTGCAAAAGGCTGGGATTCTTACTTCACCCTGCACACGTGACAGTAGATGTTCACTGCTGTATGTCCTTAAAGGGTAATTTTGAAGGCGAGGGGAGGGTGGAATAACTGTGAAAAGGCTAGGGGCTCTCTCCATCACAAGGCAATTCTTGGTATTATCATACTCATCCTTGCTATAAGCACAACGGTGAACCCTTTCTGCTGTATTTTAATAAGAGGCAGACAAGACACAGAAATTAACTGGTAACTGCCCAGTCAGCTTCAACATTTTATTCCGGTCCTTGCTATAAAACACATTTTGGAGACAGTCTCTATTGGAAAACTGAAGTGAAATACTGCTCCTGCTTTGTTTTATGCAGGAAAAGGCCGGCTTACAGCACTAACGCTTTTTGCCTGCTATAATTATCAGTACACTAAATATTCTTAATAGGAAGAAGCAGGAAGGATTTTAATTTTTTTTCTATGTGGCAGCATGACTCTTACAGTAAAAATGTCCTCTAAGCTCTTCTTGTGGCTGTCTGCCTTATATGCACATCAAGGCTAAAAAAGTCTCAACGGATCCCTTGCTTAATCTTGAATAGAAGCTGAATGAGCTTTAGCAGTGACAGTTTTCCCTTACCCTCAGCTAGCTGAAGGAAGAAATGACCCACTTACTTGCTGAAAGGCAGAAGCTGTCGCAAGCTTATTAAAGCACTATCTCTCCTGGAGAACAATTAGATCAGAAGCAGATAGCATCACTTGGATCTTGTTTACTTAATAAGCTTAACACCTGCTATTTGAACATTGTCTACGAGGCAGAAACTGAGTTTAGCTTGTTCTGGCTGTGACAGCCATCATGAATAACAGATCCCTGCTGTAGATGTCACAGTGAGCAAGAGCTGAGGCTTCAGGCACCTGTCCCTTTTCCCATCAACTCCTGACTGCCCCTGGCTTACTGATCCTTGATCCGCTCAGATGTAATTCCCAGAAGTACTAGAGTTGAGAAAATCAATTAGCAGAAGATCGCAGGAGTTCAGCCTTGTCAGCAACATACTTTACCCAGATCACCTGAGTTGTGCCAAGGCACAGAACCCTTTGCTAAGCAAGACAGACTTGGTCCAAGAGACAGTAACAAAACCAGTGGTCTCCAGGATGGGATTCCCCTTTCAACTTTTCTTGCCACAACCCCAAAATGTTTATATTTAGGTCTATATTCACGTTGCAACTCGCAGTTCAGATTCTTTTGTGGATTAGACTGTTACCCTGTCCTATAACTTAAAATAGTAGTTATTTGAAACATAAAAATGCTTGTATCTGTAAAGTCAGTGACACTATGCCTGTATTATGTCTGAATGCCTTTGCCTGAAGTGTGCTCACTTCTCAAGAGTTAATTCCACCTGCACATCTAGAAAAATTACTACTTGCCACAGGTGAATTAAGTCTGGGCTTTTCTACATGAGCCACCAGCTTCAAG
>JAVHNF010043008.1:0-16561 GCA_034783455.1 Micropsitta finschii
AACAAATTAAAACCCACACTTCAGTTTCTGAATGATCTTTTGGCTTTGAGATCTGTACTGATAAAAGTACTCTTAATTCTACCAGATTAGAAAAAAAAAAAAAAACCAAACCAACAACCCAACACACGAAAACAAAACCAAACACTACAGCACAGGTTGCTTTAACCTTTCTCTCGATTTCTGCACTTCTAAATTCATTCATAACAAAACTTCAGAAGCTGACGTCACAACACTCAACATCACATATAAATTGCGCCTAGATTTCTGTTAAGAAAGACCATGAATCCATCCATGATCTGGTGACTCCCAGAAGTGGGTGCAATGATTACACTATTTAGAAAGGATTTCCCTATTTAAAAAGGGAAAGAGGGAGACAAGCACAAAGCCATTAATTATGATGGTTCAGGTTCAACATCTCATGACTGCATAATGGTAACAGGTATTAAGCTGGAAATCAAGAGACTTCCCCACAGTCCATGCTGTCAGGCACATAAACTTCATTTCTTCTCTCAAACTACTCTTTGGGCAATCAGGTTTTTCACATTCTTCATACCTGAACTACACATAAAGAATTGTGAACACAACACTCACCTTTTATAAGACCAACCACATACAAAAAAACCCACAGCTGACTAAACTCAGGAACTTCTAAATAAACATCCAAACAATGGTTCTTTCATGGTGGATACCACTCTAGAAAGAATTCTAGAGCTGATTTTCCCAGTGGGCTTCTAACTCTAAATTTTTGCCGAATTACATTATTTCATACTCATATAATAACAATAATCATTAAAGAACAGTTTACATCCAATTATCATGTTCTATCCTTTTTAAGATCATTTAAACTGATTATACAAACATTTGACTGCAACTTCTGCTTTTCACATGCTAACTTCAAACATCTACATCAAAGACCACTCTAACTGAAGTCTAAAGTTAGCTTAAGTAACCTCTCAACTGAAAGGCTTTTTAAAAACCTCCCGTAGTGGTGCCAGAATAGAAAGGTCCTTTAGTGTCTGACTCTGACAACTACGGTTTTATAAGCTTTCAAGAAAGAATTTTCAGGAAAGAATTACAAGGTTTTCACTACTCGATTGCAAGGCATACAGAAATAGCTAAAACCTTTTGACATGAATGTGATTTCCCCTTTCCAAGCTTATCTTAATTGATGTATTTAGGAAGCCTCTCTCCACAGGATGAAATGTTTGGCTTCCCACTGCCATTAAGAACTTTACAATGCAGGTGCACACACACCTGGACCAAGTAAACTAAGTTCTTCTGAAGGAGAAGGCTTATAAAGTATACTTTCTCCTACTAAATAAAACAAAGCAGCACAGTTTACCTTGCACTGCATATCTTGGAAATGATTTACTGGAAATCTAAGCACATCCACTTCCAATTCACAGGTACCATGCCAAACTAAGAGAAAATGATTGCAAATCCAAAGCCACTAGAACACCACAGGACTATGTAATAAGACATTAGCCAAAACTGTATACAGCTTATGAATTTGTGCAAACATTTCAATAAGAGGTCTTGCTGAAACAACTGTCTTTTGACTCCAGCTGTATTTTCGGCTGGCCCTCCTCCAACAGGACTGAGCTAAGTGCACCCAACAGCTTACACGCCATTACAGTTTTACAGTCCAAAGCATTAGAGTAACCTCAAATCAATACTGGCTTCCTTTAACATACACAGCACTTCTCAAGAGCTACTTCTGGTGCCAGTCAGCCAGTCTTCCCCTCAGGCCTAGGGAAACAAGAAGGGACCAAAAGGAACAGCTGCTTCATCTGCAACTTACTCCCTCGCAGCTTTGAGGCAGTATCCTCAGGGAATCCTGCTACCAGCATAATTACAAGCTCAAGCAATCAGGAAAATCCTGAGGAACCAGACGGCAAGGTACATGCCCTAACTGCTCTAACCTGATCAAAGCTTTCCACCTGGGCGAGCTCTCTCCCAGAAAAACGGATACTTAAGCATCGCAGTTAACTTTCCGTGGGTCCCGCGCTGGACAGCACATCCCCAGTCACCACAACACCCCGCCACCACACACCGCGCCGCGAACGCCATACCCCAAAGCCAAAGCGCTGCTGAAGCGGCGGCGCCGGCTCCTCCCGCAGCTCTATGCCGTTAAACCTCCTCCCTCGCCGTCCAGGGTCATCTTTCGCCGTCTCCGCTCTAGTCGCCCTGTGAGGCGTTTAAATAAGGCGCGTTAGTGCCCGCCCGGCGCTGTGACTGCCAGCGGAGAGGCCGCGAGCTCGGCTCCCGGGAGCCCCGCCGCCGCTGCAGGGAAGGGCCAAGGAGCGGCAAGAGCAGCAGCTGAGGAAAGCAGCCGCACGGACCCCCGGGCGAGGTGGGGTAGGAGCGGCGGCAGACGACGCCCGCAGCCGGGGGAACCGAGGCCGCTGGTTTCTGTGGACCGGCACGCCCGCGGCTGCGCTCACGCTTTCCCGCCGCCCTGCGCAGGAGCGTACAGGAAGGGGGTGGGTCACACAAAAGGCGGCCGTTCGCAAGGGGCAAGACGAGTCCGCCGGACCCGGGCTGCGACCTTGGGCAGAACCGCACAGGACGGAACCGGAGCGGGCGCCTTAACCCCCCCCACCCCGCGCAGCCGCGGCGCCCGCCACTCACCAACCACGCGGCGGCCAGAGCCCCCTTCCGCCCCCGAGAGCCTGCCCGGAAACGACCGCCCACGTGAGCGGCAGCACCAGCAAGCGCTGCTGCGGGAAGGAGCGCCCTTCCTTCCGCTCTGCCCGGCCGCTCCGCCGGGACCCCGGCGACGGCGCCACCTGCAGTGGCGGCGAGCAGGAGCTGCGGCGGGGCGGGATAAGGTAGTAGCGGCACAGAAACACGGTCACAGAGCGGTTTGGGCTGGAGGAGACCTTAAAGATCATTTGGTTCGAACCCCTGCCATGGTCAGGGACACCTTGCACTAGGCCAGGTACCTGGCCTTGAACATTGCCAGCGATGGGACATTTACCGCCTCTCTGGGCAACCTGTGCCTCACCACCCTCATTGTAAAAACTTATTTCTTCCTCATACCCAGTCTGAGTATCCCCTCTTTTAGTTTAAACCCATTACCCCTCATCCTATAGCAACAGGCACTGCTATAAAGTGTCCCCATCTGTCTCATGAGCTGAGGAAACAGGCGGTTAGGACTGGAGAAGATATGGATACTCATGGGTCTAACTTCCAGTAGTCTTCGAACGCATACTTCTACCATCAGACCTTTAGGGGATGCCTCACTTTGGGTTTGTGAGCTAAACCACTCAAATTAATGTCATGCTTGAAACTGCAGCTTCTCTCAAGCTGTTTTCAGTGTTCACACAGGAGATTAAGTACTGATCGCCCAGTTTGGAATTAGATATGACAACCAGGACTGTACATTTCCCTTATGGAAAACCAACCCTTCTTAAATCCTTGCCGCAGCAGAGACTGTTCTCTAGTCTGACAGAGCTCTGTCATAAAACCTATTTGCTAAGAACAAGCTCTGATCTATGGTTAGTGCCAGAGGAAGGGTGGTGCTACATTTGGTTTTCCTTGGAGAACCAACGTTCAAGCTCTCTGCTTAGCTTATGAGATTGGGTGGGAATTAGAACACAGTGAATCTTGATCTACTCACAATTAAGAGGCTTAGTCAGAAAAGACTGAAATATGTGCAAGTATTCAGAGAAGCTAAGGGAGAGAGTACATTAGGATTTACATCTGATGTCAAATTAATCTTCGTAAGTAAGAGAACAAGTAACAGTTTACAGAGTTGGAAAGGGCTTAGAAGAGACAATAATTTCAATGCAGAGCCAGCATCAGCGTTTCAGGTTTCACATTTCACACACAGCATCAAAGCACTGGGCACGCTGCACAATTTTGCACAGTGACATGCTGATCAAGCTCGATGCTGCTTCAAAGGGGTAGTGGGTCCCTAAGGCACGATACACCACAGCCCCAAAAGGCACGGGAAGCAGCAAACTTGTCCGGAACAGATATCATCACAATTTACACCAGACAGTAATTCTTCTGCTACACACCCAAAACTTTTCATGTCCAATCAATTTGCCTTTGAATACCCTTCTTTCCACCTTCTGCTTTCTAAGTTCCACATTCCTGTTACAAACCACCTCCCCAAAGCTCTCTGATCTCTGAATAAAACATGTATAACTAAGGCAAAGCTAAAAGAAAGATTAACTTTCTCTTTATTTAATTTTTCATGCTAGTGTATAAGTTTAAATTCTATTAACTCTCCAGTTACCCCAGGTGTCTGCCTTGCTGCTCCTGGGAAAGAGAAAATCATAGAATTACCAGGTTGAAAGAGACCTCGAGGATCATTTTGCCCAACCTTTCTTGGCAAAGCATGACCCAGCGTAGATGTCCCAACACCCTGTCCAGCAGAATCTTAAAAGGACCTTAAAGATCACCTAGTTGCAACCCCTCTGCCATAGGCAGGGACACCTTCCGCTAGACCAGGTTGCTCAAAGCCCTGTGAGACCTGGCCTTGAACACTTGAGCAAATATACAGTTGTCCATTAGTATAAGATTATACCAAGCCATCGCAAAACACAGGCAACTACAAGAACAAAATGCTATAATTCTTTTGCATCTTCTATTTGCACAGGGGAAAAACACAAATCAAGGGGAAAATCCTTGTACAACTGGATAGACTGTGTTGGACTATCTTCTCCAAAAACATTTCCAGAAGCACATGCGTTATGATTTTTGTGCTATTTTCTCTGCTGCCTTTTGAGAAGTACAGCAGCACTCTGCAGCATCTCATTCAAATCCCATTTAAATCAGTGTGCTTCAGACATTCAGAGGTCTTTCCATTTTCACCCTGCTCCTCCTGCACTCAAGGAAAAACAAAAAATCCAACCTCCAATTCAAGTAATTTCAACTGTATATTAATTTCATTTCCACTAGGAATGATTCCACAGTAGGAGGGGGAAAGCAGGTGTTCCAGAGATAGCCATTTACAACAGCAGAACATTCTGATACTAATATTTTAATTAACAATGTTTTGCACTTTGAAAGCACACAAACATAAGCTGTTTCTATTTTTATTTTCCGCGTGACAGGAACAGAACTTAGAATTTCTTCCCAACTGAAAATTCTCTTTCTTACCGATCAAGTTCATCTTCATTAAGCAGGCCCTAACACTGTTCCCATTATAGAGTACGTGAAGTGTAAGAGCTCTGGTTCCGTCTCTGCTTCTGACAAGAACGTAATTAGAGGCATTCTAGAAATTCTACACAGTCCCTTAAAACAGTGGTTTGTGTTTTAGTTCCTTTGTCAGTGACCTGTTTTCATTCCTGTGTCTGTCTATATACAAAACTAACCAGTTTTGTTGCTGCTGTGTTACCTTATTTTGATGGCATCTTCCATTCCATGATACAAAGATGAGAAGCCATCAGGATGAGGGTTCTCAATTCCATCCAGAACTCCAAAATGAAAAGTAAGTTAACATTAAAAAGTTCATTTACCATCTGGCCCCAGCATGTCTATACTATACCAGCATTTGGCTGTGAAGCTGAAGAGCTTTAATTAGAACCACTGAATGCTACTCAACATCACAAGCAGGAAGCAAATTTTAATTACACAATCTAAATTTAAAAAATTACTTTTTTTCCCCTGAAGCACACTAATTTGTAACCATCCAAAAGATTTCTCAGCATCCTGCAGAAGTAGTAGTCATGAATACATAGACCTTTACATTCAGTCAAAATACTGCTACTTCAGTTGGAAAAAAGTTCACATTAAAGAGCCTGAAGGACAGTATAAGCCAGTTTTCATTTCATTCTAGTGGGATTCATGACTGGTGGGATAAAACAAAAGATACTTTGGCTGCCACATCAGTGCCTCTAACCATGGTCAGATTAGATCTCTTGGGACATATCCCTTTGGAAGCTCAGCCAACTTCTGTTGACTTTGATAAAGCTTCTAGTTATCTAGGCTCCTTAAACTGGCTATAATCCAGCATTTCTCAACTCAGAGCTAGGTTGACAGCACTGACTTTATATTAATCTTTATTTAAAGAAAATACGTGGAGACCTATTCCTAATTCTTATATGGAAGAGAATTTTTGATTACAAAAGCTTTTAAGTCAGGCCCAGCAGCCATAGGGAATAATTTCTGAGTATTTGTTGTAGGATGACGTAGTACTGCTGACTGCACTCTTTCATTCTGCTAATAACTTTGGTAACCCACAATAAGAAGAGAACAGACTGTCAATGCACAGTATTTAATGACATTGCAAAAAACAATAGTTACGTGTTTTAGAAGGATGTTTTAATGTAGAAAGAAAGCACGTGAACTTTACCTTTCCATAATACAGAAATTTCAGCTATATGGAGAAATAAAGAAAAATCTCAAAATTGAGTTATTAATTTAATTAAAATAACACTGTACAAAATTTGAACATAGCAAAATTAGCTACATTGAGTTCATATTAAGTACAACACCAAACTTAGACAAAGTAGACATTGCTATATTAACTCTATCACTGCCATATCACTCTGTGTTGCCATTGCTTGGTCTTCTGAGAGTTCCACTTTCAGTCAGGATCCGTACAACATTTGGAATATCAAGTCCTTAGTTAAAATCAAACAAACAAAACTGATAAATAAGTGGGGTTATGGTAAAATGTGTTTAAAAGCAAAAGTTATACTGAAACACTTAGATGCTGACATGAGTTTGGATACGGTAACTGTTAAGAATCAGAATGTGCCCAGAAACTCTATATTGCTACAAATGGCTGTACTGGTTCAGTGAAAGGGTCTGTCTTACAGTCAGCTAGTTCCCTTAAAGCCTCTGATTAGAGTACCTATCAAAACCTTTCTGGAATTCCAAACAGAATTCCAATATATGGACTGGATCATCTTCATCTGACTCATTTCAAACAATTCCAGAAAGCTTGTAAGGGAGGTTTTCTTACCACAAAATCCACATTCATTCCCCACCCACCACTCTAAGCAGATCATGTTTTTCCAGGTGTCCACTAATTCCTACCTCATTTTTCTAATCAGTTTCTATTCACCTATCCAATAGCAGCTGGCAGTTACAAAGATCAGCTGGAATCCTGTACTGGTTTTGGCTGGGATGGAGATAACTTTCTTCACAGCAGCTGCGTGGTGCTGTGTTTTGGATTTCTGGCCAAAACAGTGCTGATAACACACCAGTGTTTTGGTTGTCAAAGGTGCTTGCAGAGCATCAAGGCTCTTTCTGCTTCTCACTCTGCCCTCCCACAATGAATAGGCTGGGAATGCGAAAAAGACTGGCAGGGGACACAGCAGGGACAAATGACCAAGAGGATATTCCATACATCATGCTCAGCCATAAAAACTGGGGATACAAGGAGGTGGAGTTGGCTTCTTAGGTGGTTGTTGGTCAGAGACTGGCTGAGCCTCTGCCTACAGCTCAAAGTGCTGAGCAATTGTTTTGCATCACTTGTTCTCCCCTCTCTCCCCCTTTCCCTTTACTGTCATTATAGTGACCCATGAGTTTTCTCTTTTGTTATTTCTATTTTCTAACCTGTCCAGCTGCAGGTAGGTGAGGGCAGCAAGCAAGCAGCTGTGTTCAACACACAGCGAAGTCTTAGTATTTTTTATATATATACATATATACACCCACACACACACACACACGAGAGAATCACATTTGCCAGCCACAGATTTACAGGTTCCAAAGGAAGCTTCATGGGAGAAATCACTACCATCAGTAACTTAACCTCTTCTGGAGGTCCCTAGGACCAGGTAGGTGTTGTTTATGGAGATGCTATAACAGTTTGCTACTTCCACGGTTTTATGTGTCAGTTATTCCAGAATTTGCATTCCAAACAGATACTATGCTGAGCTGTGTGCACACACAGATGCCCAAGGAGAGGATATGACATGGCTTGCAGTCTCTCCAGTTTCTTGCACAGTGAGCACTCAGGCAAATAATATCTTAAGCTTATGTACAATGTACCCATCTTCAGTGTCCTTTTCACCCTGATGATGGTAAACACACTCTGAGAAGCTTAGAAAGGTACACAGAAAGCTTCTGGAGAAAGGGCAGTAACTGACTGAAGATGTGAAAAAATTTAGTAGCTGAAACTTATTGGAAACTTGTAAGGAGAAGAAAGACTACTTGTCTCTGGTGCATTATTTCTATGCTACTGTACAAGTAGAATTCCTCCAAGAATCAGTTAGTACAAATTTCTTTGCTGCTGGCATTCCCACAACCCACGTTTCACCAATTACATCACAAAGAGAAGATTCTGCTTTTTTCTAATACATGCTTGACTTTGTTCACTGTCTCTCACTATGTAAATGGTACTATGCACAAATGAGAAAAGAATTTTTAAAGAAATAGAGTAATTACTAACACCTTCATGGAAGGCAGCCATTTTGAATTCCCCTTCCTAAACTGGATCCTGCAAAAGCTAAAGGGAAGAAAAAAAAGTTTCTCCAGCTCTCCTTAATACCTCAAAGTTCTTTGACCCATATAGTCCTTAATATTTCACAGACTAACAAAATTGTTATGTATATTTTTCTATACACGTTTGTGTGTATGCATGTATAAGTGAATTACCTCTGAAAGCTGGATTTGCTGCTGCTATTTGGTATAGAGTAGCGGTAACTTCCCCAACATTCATATCTCTTACATGGTTCAAAAATTCAGCAGTGATGTTGTCCTCATGTGCCGTTTCTGAAAAGCCAGTTGAACAGTTTCGAGCTTTGTCTTCTTCATTCACTGATAAGGACTGCCTAGCTGATCGGCTGCTTGAATAGTCTTAGAGAAATATTGTTGTTCAGTAAAAGAGGATTCTGAGAAGGCTTCATTGCTTATTTCTCTAAATAAGGCTTTTCAAAACAAGCATTTCCAATGTGGCACAGCTACATTGCTGGTAAGGTTCACATCTGACTTTGCTACAACTGAGAGTCAGGAATGCTTTCCATTTACAGAAAATCCTGGAGAAAAAGGGTGGGGAGGTGGGTGAAAACTATTATCCTCATGCCCACAAAAAGGAACTAAAAATTCCAAGTCTCACATATTGCAAGTCATTGCAAATTTTTGTTACAAGCATTGTATTAATTGAGGTTTTCAAAAGCTAAACTTCCAGGAAAAAAGGAAAATTGACACTGCACAGAAAGAAAAAGAATAGTATTCTGCGTATTTTACCTCTCAAACTATATGATTGTACTGCCTACACTGGAGGAAAATACCCATTTTTTTATATCAAGAAGGAAGTGGCCTCGAAGAAATCCAAGATTCCTTGAAAAATGAATCAGAAGTACCAAGGCCAAGTAGCTGCAGTTTTCAGGTATTAAACAGAATTATCCATCCTAGACAATTTTATTTCCACTGATATCTTGGTCAGACTAGACCTGTACTAAGCCTCTTTCCACCAAGAAGAGAAAGAAATGGTGGTGTGGGGATGAGCTTTGGTGAAGAAAAGCCCCCCAAAACCCAAAGAAACCAAACCCATTGACACTTTGAAAGCCTCATTAGAAACAGTTGCCTCTGGACAGAAGAAATTCAGAGTTGATACTAATTCAATTCCTCCCTAAATCCTACAGTTAAGTAGGATGAATGTTTTTGAATAGTCTTCCCTTTCTAACATTTGTAGAGGTTGGGAAAAACAAACCCAAAAAGATTCATTTATGCTACCTGACCCTGGTTTTATTCTGCTCTTAAGCTCTGCTTTCAGAGAAGCAGGAAAAAAAAGGCTTACTAAAACCTATGCAAGGTTCACTGTTGAGATTAAAGCACATGCAAGATTGCAAAGCTAACATTACCTGTGTCAGAGTCACTAATATCTGCTGAAGTCAGATCAGACTGTTCTGTGGAATATTCCAATGCTGCTTCTCCATTATGTTCAGTATCCAAGAGGTCCTACGAGTTTGGAAAAAATAAATGGGTTCCAAATTTCAGCAAGACAAGCTCTTGAAATGATGAGCTACTACGTTTCTAATGATCACAAACCAAATAAAGACCAGCATTTCTACCAAATCTGAAAATCAAGTATTTCTTTGAAAATCATAAAGCTGGTAATAAACGTCTACGTATACACTGCTCACGGTATGTCTCTGCATCCGAAAAAACACTGTATTAGTCCAAAGAAGTGACACTTTACAGAGCTTAATTCTCAGCCTGTCAGATCGAAAAAGGAGGTGTTTTATACTCAGAATAAAAGATTTAGTTAAAATATTACGAGTTGAACAATCAGAGTTTAGAATACTAAAAAAAAAAACCCCAAAAACAAAACCCAAAACACCCCAACAATGAGGAAAACATTTTATTTTTCTACAACTAGCAGGCTTCTTTCCATATGAATAAACCAGCAAAATCCTAGATGGAAAAAAACCCCAGGAATAAGATGAAAGTAAGCTTAATGAAGAAGTAAAAAACAGTAAATGAGAACTAAGACATGGAGTTAAGTACTACTTTTGGGGCAGAAAGAAAGAAATCGAGCAAAGATGGAATATAAGGAACACAGATAAACTTTATAATAAATCCTGAATTAAGAAATGTTCTTGAAGACAAAAGAAAAATAAAACAGTGTTATTGGGTTTTTTTCTTTTGTTTTGTTTTTCTTGAAGTGTCACCCCTCTGATTCTCTCCAGCTTGTTGTCTGGTCCTTACCCTCATTTGGCATTTTCCACCTCAGCTAATTAACTACTTTTTACTTAAAGAGTAAGCTTTAGCAGTAGTTGTTGTGGTGAATAAGAAGTCTCTTCAACACTGACAATTCTGCAAGAAATGCTGGGAGGGATAAGGAATAATGTTTCCTAAGACAAAGATGTTGAATAGACCACCAACATGAGGAGAGTTCCTCCCATCCCTCTTGACAATGGAGGAATGAGCAGTCATTCCAGGCATGGAAACTGTGGAGATTACGGTATAACTGAATGTGAACTGGAGGAACAGAGAACCTAAGTGGCAACCCCTGCAGTGAGGAAAAGCTTGCTTTCTAATAGTGAAGGAAGAAAGAAAACTTAAAGGGAACAGTTCAAAGAGTAGGACCAAAAGTTGTACTAAAAAGATGCTTGACTACATGGTGAATGAAGTGAAGGCTAGGAATGGAAATAAGATACAGAACAAGAGTGTCAGGGAAGTCAGCAGAGGTGAGAAGAGCTGGAGTTAGAATTGAAAAGGGACAAAAATAGCAGAACTTAGATGTAATGAAAAGTATGGGGAAAAGAGACACGAAGATATTTAGCTTCTATTAAAAAAGAAAACTTAAAAACAAAAACAAGCACATTTGAACAGAAAGTATTAAGACTCCTCAACAGAAAAGCTTACGTTTATCCTATTGTTAGGCCAAAAATTCAAGTATTTAATGGGCAAAACTTACAATACAGTCTTAACAGCAATTTTAATTAAACTATCTGCAATAGTAAAAATGCATAATCACAGAAATCTAAGAAATCTATAGATTAGTAGAACAAAACCAAACCAAAATCCACTTTACTTTGTTTGATGAAGCCTGCTGACGATATTCCACCAGTGCATCTGTAAGAGTCTGTGTCACTTTTAGGATAAATGAAGCATCATCTTCATTCAGGATCTCAAAACTTTGCTGGGAAAACAAAACAACACAGAATGTATTTTTCAAGTATCATCATGTACAAACAAAACCTGCAGAAACCTTATTTTTTAACTTTTCTATCTATAAAGCAGATACAGCTTTTTCTTTAATCCCATAAACCCAGGGTTGGGGAGGTGGAATGGAATTCGATCTTAACAAAGGAAACTACAGCTACCCAATATATTCCTTTGAAGGGGAACAACCCAAGAATATGCCTGGAAATACCTACAGTAAAATGCTTTTCCTTATGTAAGGAAAGTACCTATTCCCAAGATACCCAATACCTGCATATAAATGAATGTGTTCAACTTCCCTGAGGCAATAAAGTTATAAGCCATTTCTCTGGAACACTACTGAATTTAAAAATATATGACTCTGTGCCTTGCCTTATACTGAACCTTTTTCTTCTCAAAAAGCCTAAAGAAAAAGCAGTCTTTGAACCTCTGAAGCTCTAGTAGGGGAAAAAGTTGTAGAACCAACAGCCCTCACAGAGAGCACTATGTGCATCATCCTCTTGCCTATATTAATAAAGTTCTGCTGAAAACACTTCCACTGGGCACAACGTAACAGAACTGCAGGTCTGTCGTTCCAGTTCAAAGTCTTCTGAACTAGAAACAAACACTTTTCAACACCCTAGACAATAGAAAAAAGTAATAAAAAGCTATAATTAAGTTTATATGTAACAGCATAACAAGGATTATATTCTTAACACTATTAGTATTTATCTCTCCAGTTCGCACGACTTATATTTCAAGATTTTGTCAAAAACTAGATAGAAAAAGATGATTAAGCTTGGGTAAGGATATCTTTGCTATCAGGTAATAAAAGAAATACAATTATTTTCATGACAAAGCTGGACATATCGATTTTCACAAATACAAATCACACAGCATGGATAATTATTGAACAAGTGGAATTATTCCAAGATACGAACAGCAAGTCCAAACCAAGATACTTGTAATATCACTTCCCACTGCATAACAAACCTTTTGAATCCAACAACAGAAACACATAATGACAATAAAATACCTCAGCTCTGTGTGTATATTGGCATTTTGCACTCCAGGTAACAATTCCACTTCTGGGACAACATTCTGAATCTTGCCTTCTGACAAAACATGTTGTTAGATTAACAGACTGCCTACAGTTTGGCTTTTGTTAACTGCTGCATTGTAAACTTAGTAATTCTGTGATTATTCCTCCTCCCCCCCTCAAAATACATTGCCAGATTTAACACTCACCAAATAATTCAACAGTTCTTCTTGACTAGTGAATTCTTCAGGATTTGCTGTAAATTCTTGCTGTTTAATTAAAAAAAAAAAAGCTCAGAGATCTGTTATGTGCAGTAATTATAACTGAAATTAAACAGTAATTATTATTATGGTTATTCTAGATTCTTGCTCTTAATTAAATTGCGTGTGCTTCTATGAAATTTGTACATGTTTTCGTGACAAAGAAGGAACTTGTTCTTGATAGTTTTGCTTAATAACTTGCAGCTAATTTATTGTCAATAATATTAGTTTGAATAAGCAAAAGCAAACATGATTGCCAATCCTATAGTAAAGTAATTATTTCCCCAACTATTTGTAAACTGAGCAACCCGTTAATGGAAAAACATTACCTCAACTTCCTCATTGTCTTCCTGCGATAGTTTAGTGGTCTCACACCTTAAGATAGAATGAATACATAAAAAAAACAGCATACAGTTGGTTGAGCTATCAAAAACGTGTAGCCAGTCAATAACTGATTATCGGTTTAAATTCCTGCCGCACTACTACAGTAGTTCCGATACACCCTGAAAGGTCACATATTATTTCCTTGCAGAAATCCTAGTGGTCCCAGATATCATTGTAAAAATTATTTATAAGCTTTGGGGATTTTTTAGCATGATTAGCTAGCATATAAATTCTAAAACCCAGAATTAAGAAAAAAATTTGACACTGGTAGTAAAAGTTGTAAGTTTTCGGTATGCACTGCATACCAAAATTTCCACTTTTATCAGGCAACAGTAAAGAAGCAACAGGTGTTAGCCCTCCATGTTGGGAGGGATAGTACTGATTAAAAGTTACAAAACATTTTAAGATAATGTCATTATAGCAAAGCCAAAGAACTAATTGTTGGAACAAAAACCTTATGTTTGGGTTGATGTGTGTATTTTCCTTACTCAATGCTTCCCTGTGGTTCCTGGTATTGTACAAAGATGATTGGTGTTGGGAGATATCCCCCTTATACAAAGGCTGATAGTTTTAACTAAACTCACAATACTGTTATTTCTAAAGATGTTTACAAACAGCAAGCACAGTTTCACCAGTTTAGAACTGCACACAATACTTCTTATTGTTCCTCCGCAAAATCTTTTGTAAAGACGGACTCCAATTGTTACAGCTATTTACTGATTATCTTTTCCCTCTAAAATCAGTTCACATACCACCCTAATTATCTGAAATGAACTCATAACAGAGGGGGTTTTAAACCACACGGGAAGATTCTTCTTGAACTTGTAATACCTGAGGATCATAGTTGCATCTAGAGCAAAATCTGAGGTCACTTTACATGCACCACGTTTTCTGCTGAGGAGTTTGCAGCTGAGCACAATTTCAGAGGACAAACATTTTACTATTATTATACGCTTTCCTCACATCATACCCTTGCAAATCCAATGTAGACAGTTACCATCTACAACATTTTCCTTTGATTAAATTTAAAGGGGTTTGGGGGGGGCAGACTTTTTGTTTAGCTTACTTTTCGGAGTTGTAGCCTTTGCTGCCCTCTTCATCCGTGTTGCCTTTGCTGCTTTCAATATCTTTATTAGGTTCAAACTTCTCGCCTGGTTTTGGCTGTTCCTTGTTACTTTTTTCCTGCTCCTCTTGAACATTCCTTTCATCTAAACCAACAAAACCTGTATATTTAGGAATGGTTTTCCAATATTTTAGTTTTAAAGTATTCTTTTTTCTATGATTCTGTGTTTCTGTGAAACACTGGGATTATCCTTTTCTCTGCCACATGCCCCAAACCCATCTGCACATTGTGCAAATTCACATTCTATAGAAGAACATATTTATAGAAGCTATAAACAGGCACAGAGTAAATAATTGATAAATTAGTGAAAGTTAAAAAAAATAATAAAAAACACAGTCTCCTACCTAGAATAGGGTCTGGCATTCTTCCATCCTTAATTTTACAGCCTTTTTCTTCTTCATTACTAAGTGATGTATCCACATGCTGAACTTTAGCTTTTGAAGGGCTGTCATCTGCATCAGGATCTAAAAACATGCTTGAAATGTAGCACAATGGACATTACCTTGGTAGAAGAGTGGTCTAAAACTGCACCTCAGTTTCAACTAATTCTTTCTGTGCTCTGTTAGTTACAAGAATATATTCAGAATAAATTTATGAACATTACAGGGGAGCATATTAAATATGAACTAACCATTAATATCAAAGTTTTAAATATTTTACACCCTGGTTATAATTGCATATATAAATTTCTTAAAAGATGTCAATATTAAAAATACATTGACATAATTTGCACATAAATATGCACATAATGCAAATACAAAATATTGCACATAACTAAGTGCAAAATTAGACACAGCAACCAAGAAGTCAAGAAACATAATTTAAATAGGATTCCACATTTCAAAACAGTTTGCTAGGTTCAAAATTTATATCCTTCCTCTTTGGAGTATAACACTGCTAACTGAGCTATTTTAAGACCCTATTTGTATACTGATATACATTAAAATTAAGTATATTAGTTTTAATTCAAACCTTCATTTTTCATGCAGGTCTGAGAATAAGAGTATTGTAGCAATTTTTAGCCATTTCCTAAAATAGCACACAATTGTACTGAGTGTACATCTGGGTGACACTGTACTACAGTGAGTTTTGAAAGGTTAAACTGAGCGGAGAAGTCTCACAGATAATGCCTTAAGAAATCTGTCTGGCTTTCTGGAGTGCAAATTAAATACACACACAGAGTTCCAACCTGCTCTTTTTTTGCCCAGTTCACCAAAATACTCATGAGTATTTGGCACTGCAAGGACTATGGCAGTTACTAGGTAAAAAAAGCATTGGTAAAAGATCCCAAGAATGGGATGGAAAGAGGGAGACAGAACAAAGCCGTATCAAACAGATGTCTTCAGTTACGTTGCCTGTGGAAGAACTTTTTCATCCATCAAATTTTCAATTTAAGCTGTACAAAAATGCAGCTTAGAATATAAGCACATACAATTACTGACCAAATCTTTCAACTTACCATTAAATCAGGCTGATTTAGATCAAAGGGAATTTACCCAAATTAGAAACGTACAATTTACATCCCACTGAGCACACTTACATTCTTGCCATCTCCTCCTCATTACTGGAGCATCTGTAACAATCTAAAAATAAACCCCATTTATGTTAGTTATTTTATGGATAAAATTATTCCATATGTATTTCATCAGAGTTAAATGTTTATATTTTTAAGGATATATGACCAGTAGTTTAAACATGTGTCAATCCCCGAGTGGATATTCAACAAGTCAGTAAGTCAGTTGCTACTATTAAGTTGTTGTTAGAGCTAATAAAAAAAACCCTGACAAAACCTCAAATAGCTGGTTTCAGAAAATATATCAGTGCAATTAAATCAGATAATGCATAATCTATTTAAAAGCTCCTTAAACCAAGGATGGATTTGCTATGGATGCAGTGAAACTTTCCAGAAAAACAAAACAGTCCACAAAATGATATAGAAATAATGAATTCCATCTACATGAAGATAAATCTCAAGTAAAATATAGAGTCTTCAGTCAAGAAGAAATTTGATTTAAGCAGGTCAAAAGAAAACGTTACTGCCAATACTCAGGTTTGGTTTTCTTTTTAAGCAGGTGTTAAAAATGAAGAATATGCAGACTGAATTTGATTATCTGAAATCTCCCCCTTCGTTCTAGAAGACAGACTTGATCTTCCAACATTCCCATACTTTTTTTTCTTTTTTTCTTTTTTTTTTTTTTTTTA
>JAVHNF010043011.1:0-10652 GCA_034783455.1 Micropsitta finschii
TTTTTTTTTTTTAATTTTTAATTATTAAATTTAAAAAATAAATTTAATAAACTAAAAAAAAAAAAAAAAAAACCAACCCTCAGATTTTTTATATGGGTTACTTCAGTTCTGATAACACATGCCGAGTGGAAAAATTGATTCTTATTACAATGTCCATAAGGTATTAATTCTTCTATTCAAAAGCTGTTAAGAAACTATTTTTTTAACCAGGCATACTGCTAGAGGTCATTGTGCTTTGCTCAGTCTGACCTCTCTAAGAGAATGTAACAGATGAGAAAAGATTCAGGGCCAATAATGCAGCTTGTTAAGTGACTCTGTGCAGAATAAGCACCTCCTGATACCTCTAAAATACAGTCCCTCTTCCAGATGTCACAGGCAAAAAGCAACATTCAGACCATCAAAACTCAACTAAACACTTGAGTTTTCTGCAGATCTCTAATCCTAGAGCATAGTTAAGGGAAGACAGTTTGCCCCTAAGTCTTATAACCTGTAAATATAAATTTTGGAAGATTATTGAATTGCAAATGACTAAGAAGTATGACTAGAAGTCTGGCCTTGAATATCCTAAGTTCTTTGGGATATCCATAGCAGAAATAGTGGCATGGATTTTCTTTACCCCTTCTTTCCATGGAAATTTTTTGCACTTCAGATTTGCTGAAGATCCAATAGCTTCCTGAGTTTCAGATATGTGTATGGACTCTCCCACTATGTGAAGAACATTTTTCACACAGCTTGCTGTTGAATCCAGTAGCAAGATTTTCATAGGTAAAGAAAAAAGATCTAGAAATAGATTCTCCACCTCATCTAATAAGGAGAAATCCTAATTCCACAGCTAAATTCATCTTTGCTTTCTGACCTTGAAAAAGAATAGAGTATACTGGAAAAAAAACATACAACACCTTCTCAGCATCCGCCCTCTCCCTACTTCTCATCTTTAGGGTATTCTAATTGTGAAAGGATAAAAAATTCCCACCATGTAGCAAACTGGCAGCACTGACATTCAATCACAGCAATGAGTGACTATCACAGGAAAAAAATAAAAGAATTAAAAAAAGCATCCCTTGTGACATACACACAAGCAGAATAAAAATAAAAGGAGCAAGCTGCAAAACAGAATAGCTGTTCCTGCCTTCTTAAATTCCACCACTTGTTTATATAAGAACAGAAACATGGCTAGAGTCTCCATGAACAGGTAAACATCATAATGCTTAATGATTTACGGAGAAACTAAAAGAGAAATCTCCTACAGAGTACAAGGTCAGTACAAAAATAGGCATAGATTCCCAAACAGGAGGAGGAGAATGGAAAGGTCATGTATTTTCAGGAGGAGATAAAAAAAAACAACCCTACAAACACTATTGGAACACTTCATGTCAGTTGGCATTCTGCCATTGATTATAGTTACAGTTATAATTCAAACACATTTATTTTTAATTAATCACTGCTCTGAAATATATTCTAATAAAAAAAAAAACTAAATGGATTCGAATTGAATTGCATCCTATAGCTAGCATTAAATGAGCTCAAAATAGCTATGCTACCAATGTGTCACAGACAGAAATAAAATATTCCACAAAGTTACATCATATCTATGTTCTTCTGTACAGGGAAAAAAGAAATCTACAAAGTAATCAGCGGAAGACACTATCTTGCAAATTATCACCATCTGGGACTGGGATGAAAACACAATGTCTATGTAAACACTAAGTCCTCTGTAGAAGGAGAAGAACAATTGAAGAACATCTGTAACAGCTTGAGCTTGTGTTTTATGTCAGCTACACAAAACTAATATTTTGAATAAATTACCAGGCAGACCAGCAAGGGTTTGTTTCTTTTTCTTAATGGAAAAATATGCTTCTGAAATTAGAATTCACACCTCCATCTGGCAGCAGTTGCAACTTCCTAGCAATCCAGTGACAGAATATAGATAACATAATACCAAAACAAAAAAAAACACCAACCAAAAAGATTCTTTATGGAGGTTGATTCCAGTAAGAACCTTAACAGATTTTAGAGACCGAGAGGTGTCTGCGAAGATAGAGACTCAAAATAAGCATTCATTGCTTTAACCACAAGACAAGCAACAGACACCATTACTTAATTAAGAATAAATACTCTGAGTGACTTGAAACTTTCAGATCTTTCATAGCATTAGTAGCTCTAATCATTCCAAGTTTTACTTCCAGTATGCAGACACTATAAAATTGCACTTAATTCAGAAAGAAAACAAAGGTAATTAATATACCTGCAGTATTACAAGACAAGTTTTGTTAAAAATATGCAGATAAGGGAATATTTACCTTGCAGTTCTGCAACAGTCGAATGAGATGCTCAAAGCAGTTACTGTTAAGGAAAATTGCCTGCAAAACAGGCCTATCTGTGCAGTCTAACATGGCTGTGATGGTATCTATAAAATTAAAACAGAACTGGCATCAAAGACAAAACATTTCCCAACAACTATTTTTTTCTGCACTTTACATAATAAACATGAGGGAAAATTATACAACAAACTATGTGTTGTGAATTTTTTGATCAAGAATGATGTGCATGTTACATACAAAGCACTAGGCCTAAAGCTAAACATTTTGATGCTATAAAAATTATCATGTAACCTACTGTTTGTGGAGAAAAATTCAGCTACCAAGTGTCTTTGATTGCTCTGGAGCTCTGTTTAAAGTCATCGCTATTTGTGAGTACAGAAGCAGCCTGTCTTTTATTTAAAGCACACGAACACTTGCTTCCTCATGAAGCAATTACTCTGGAAGTTTGGGAAAAAAAATACCTTTATTTATATTTCCCATTTTGTACATCAAACTGGAAAAAAATTCCAAATCCTGAACTCTTATCCAGTGACTTAAACCCACTGTTTCAGACCATCACTTTCAGCCAGTATTTACAAAAATGCCATTTGAAAAGTGAACTACCACAAAACAGCCACCACATAGATATTTTATTACAGACCCATTTTACTATGCAATTATAGGCTGATGTCAGCTGTTACCTAGCAAAAGGGTTTGGGGGTTGTTTTTTGGGTTTTTGGTTTTGAATTGGAAGATTTTGTGGGGGGTTTTTGTTGGTTTTTTGCTTGGGTTTGTTTTTTTTTTTTCCAAATGGAGACTGGCAGTACATGAACCTTGACACTCTGGTTAAATGATAGCCAACTGATAGTCTCTTCTGTTGTTTTGGGTTTTTTTGTAGTGGATGATTAAACAAGAATACATCTAAAGTGATGTCAATGAAGAAATGTCTACAATTTTTGGATTGCTCACCCAAGTGAACATTTTCTGCTAGACATTCAGTTATACTACTATCATGGTTTAATCATTACTTGCTTTAGAGTTATTATGAAGAGATACTTAAAGGAGCTGCACAATTGACTACTCACTCAGCATTTGGATCTGTAGTGCTATGAACCTGCTCTCCCATTGCCTGCATCGCCTTGCATTAGGTAAAGCTGAATGGTCTGAATTAAGCAACTTGAAATAGTTCTCCAATATTGTACTTGTCTCCACTTGCCGCTGGTCAGAACTGCTGGTTAGAAGGATATGGACAACTTCTGTCAGGCACTTCAGAGTCAGCTCTGCCTTCCTGCTCACTTCCTCAGGGTTCCTGTCATCCCAGTTGTCACAGTCTGCTAAAACACGCATCAAGACTTCCATGGTGGCAGGAGATACTGCTTGAAGAGCATTCCTCTGAAACCCATGGGGTAAAGAAGTGATTAAGGAACAAGTAGTAAATAAAAATCAAACATCTTCAAACCAGCAGTTTCTGAGTTGAATCATTCAACATGCATTATTATTCAATATGCCTCTTAATGTGCTGTAATTGTTAAATATGAAACATTCTAATTGGATTGTATCAACGGCTACAGATGAAATGCATCCTATCTTGTTCACTTTTTCAAAGAGAATGCATAAAGGGAAAAAGATATATAATTTAAATGCATGTTAAAAATTCTTATAAAGCAGCCTTGATACGCTGCTAATTCTAGGTAAAGCTGCACTTGAAATTTCATTTTAGACCATGAGATTCATGATACTTTAAAATCTTTGGAAAGAACATAATAATTTGCAAACACTTGTCCAGGCCCCAAATGCATTTTCCTAACCTCTCTTCCTGGGGATCTGACTGCATAGGCTGAAAGCCACCTTAAAGCTGGGGCAGGAGCCCAGCCTTCTGGAGACCTTCAAGCAGCCTTGGCAGGGACTCCCTGCCGTCTTAAGGAACTTCATTCAAGCTGTGGTTCTCAACCTTTTATTTGCCTGAGCTATATTGCAGCTGGGCCTATGCCAGGCCACGTACTGTCTTGAACCTGACCTACTGTCTTGAACCTTGACTGCCCAGATCGACCTTAGACCTGCCTCATCACTATGGATGGGCTGACAACCACTGGACTCTTAACTGACCCTAGTCACCATCACAAAACCAAATCCCCATCCTGATGTGCTGACCAGATTTCCTGACTTGATCTCAGGCTTCATCACTACAGAGCTGTCTAGTGATCTAGGCTGGCTGATCCTGGTTACCACCTCCAGACCTACTCATATACCCCTGTTCAAGTACAGTGAGACTGCATCTTTTGCCAGTGAGGTCAACTGCCTCTACCTGCCTGGTCATCATGCTCAGTCACATACTGCCCTCCCTGGTGGACCAGTGCCTGGCTTTGCTGCTCTCTCTCTTCTGGATCATCATTTGCTTGTGACCTGACTAAGTAGCACATCACAGAAGTCAGCCAAGAGAGTGGATATTGGCTTTGCTGATAATGAACATTTTCTTCACATCTTCACATTCTTTCAAAGACTTTAAACAGCTTCCAAGCTATAAAGGCCCTGTGCCTCTAACTGAAACAGCTTCTACCATTGGGAAGTAGGCTAGATGAATTTCATATGTTGATACAAACATTTTATCTCTGCAGATGGAATCTCCTAATCTAGTTATTCACATTTTTTTATGATATAAAAATATTACAGTAAGCTCATACAAATGCGTAGTTATCATCGACAGCAAATTCCTACTGTTATTTGAAAGCAGGACCTAGCTTTTAGCATTTAGATACTATTGCATACAGAATTACCCTAAACTTCATAAGACAAATAGACAATTCATAGTCAATAAAAAATTATTCTCATTTGTGCGTTATGGAGTATTTATAAGCCTTAAACATGTATTTGGAGGCTTCGGCAGCTGAAAAGAGTTCACAGCGTCCTTACCTGACCACCAGCCACAATAGCTCCAAAAAGATGCAGCAGGCAACATTTTAGGCTTTCCTTGAGATGTTCGCTTTCTTGAAAGCATTCTGATTGGAGTAAATAAAAAGGAGGAGGACTCCTTACTTTAGTCATATAAGTTATATAAAGTTTTCCCTCTCAAAAAAAAGAACACCAAACAAAATAATAATAAAAAGGATCTCCACTCCCTGTTATTATCCAAAGTTTTATTTAAAAAAATTTCAACTATATAATCTCCACTTTCTTTCACATAAATCCAACACATCAATTCCAGCATTATCAAAGTAATGACAAGACCACACTTATCAGGAATTCACAGAGCCAGACCTTCAGGTTGCATAAAACTTTTCACGCCGGCTGGCAGAACTGTAGATGGAACAGCTGTTGAGCTGATCCATAATGGAACATGAGCCCATTTTGTCCATACTAATGGGAAATAGGAGGACATGTTAAAATGCAAGCAGCTAGCAAGCATGACAAAAGTTAAAGCAATTTTGGCACAGAATGTCTAATGCTATATGCAGAGGAGGTAGCTCAATAAAAACAGTCTCTGAGCTTGCTCCCTTTATGCTAAACTTCCCAGGGAAGCCTATGCAGGTCTTTAACCTTTCTAGCAGTAGTCTTTTTAAAGGCCATTATCCTGCATCTCTTCTCATGCCATATCTGATATAAATTAACTATAAACAGCCTCAGTAACTCTTTTTTAGAAAGAGATGTAACCTGGATATTGTTGCTATAGCAATAACACTAGATTCAAAGTAGCTGCAACAAAGTACTCAGAATTATTTTATTTGGAATGAACCATTGTAAAACTTCCAATAACTTCATGAGGTAGAACCAATAATGACTTGGGTTTGTAAAAAATGAGATTTTAAACAAATAATAGAAACTGAAAATGCAAGAATTTTATATTCATTAAAATAACAATATAACCTTTAAGGCAATTACCAATTACTGGCAAGTAAGATTTCTAACTATATACTGAATTAGTAAGCCTGTTGGAAAAGAAAATTGCAAAATTATTTTTTAAATCTGGTCTTCCAAGGAAACAACGCTTAGATGACCACACCGTTATCCCATCATTCCCATGACTTACAGTCTCTGAATCTTTTAGGGAAACTCAGACAAATTCAAAAGAGCAGCACCCAGCAGATTGTGAGTAAATTGTTAGGGTGGGTAGACCAAAAAAATAAAAGCCTCATAAGTGCTGCCACAGCAGAATGCCTAAAACACACGCTCTGCAATGTCTTGTTCTGTCTCTCCTGCCAGTTGGCCAACCAGCAGATGAGTATCTGCCAGCTAATTAGTACACTTGTAGCTCAGTCACAGTATATAACATCTAAGGGATTTAGGAAGAACCGGGGTGCAATGCACTGAATGGGGAGGAAAGAACCTGCAGATGATATTCCTCAGAAGCAGCCTTTAGAGAGGGTTTCCTGTACTGTGGCACGAAGATAATGGCATTTTACTGGCATCTGCTCTTCGGTCTTCTTTGCAACTAGCCTATTTTACGTACATACAGAGGGAATCTCAAGGAACAGGACAAGTATATGACTCAAACCTAGAAAAATCAAATTCACACACAGGAACAGAGCCTTCCTTTTTTATTTCCAATTAAAGCCAAGTTAACAGATAGCTGCAAAATGGACTAATTTCACTCATACCCCAACTCCAGCATATTCCTGCCACTTCAATTCTATTGGCACTTAGCTGCTTCAACTCTGTTGTCAACAGAAATTTGGTATGCTAAACTGTAAAGCTAGCTGGGTACTCCACTTTCCCAAGATTTAAGTACAGAACATGCCACATAAGTTCTCCTTTTCCTCACAGCCAATCTGTATTGGTGAGAACACATGAATTCCAAAGTAGCCATCATGGCATTTAATGGCTTAAGCAGACAAAACCAAAGCAGTTTCCCAAACTTTTAGTCCAAGGAACATTTGCTCATTGGATGGCACAGAGGTGCCTTCTTTCTAGCTATTAAATCATATCAACAGACAAAAATGCATGAACATTTCCCTGAGATTATTTTTCCATGTGAGTTATTACAGTTGCTACAGGGATCTTACATTCAATCACTGTATGTACCCTAATCAATACAGAAGTTGGCAATTTAGAGAACCAACTCTCTTAAATTACATTAGGCAATGAAAGAAAGTCTGAAAAAAAACCCAAGCTTTCCAAGATGAGCAAGAATGGCAAGATGGTGATGCTCAGAACACGAAACAAGCAAACAAAGCAACCACTTCATTCAACCTCAGAAAGCAAGTAAGGTGCTTTCACATTTATCAGGCATTCTTAGGGGAAAGGAACTTGGAATCACTAAGCTGATTCCTTTAACAATAACTATTTTTAAACATGCTGTGAATGATACTTACGGTAAAAAAAAGGGACAAACTCAACAGTGAGGGAAGCTGGTTTATACTTCTGTCTGCTTTTCTCAACAGTACTAAGGAAGCGTCTGCAATTACATTAAAAAAAAAGATACAGAAATCAGATATGACACCTTGGGTATATGGTATCATACACCATATTATACGATACTATAATAAACACTACCAAACGCTACCAAAAATCGGGAGTTACCTTTCACCTACCAGATCAAAAAAAATAGTATAGTAATATTTTATCCTGAAAAAATGAATGATAGCTAATCCTGTATTTACTGTTCTACTGCTAGAAATACCTTAGCTTTATACAATATGGTTTAGATGCCAGCAAGCTATTATTTAGTCCTTGCTTACTGTAACTAAGCTACCAGCTAGCCAGCCAAATTTCTTAAGCATGCAATCTGAAATGGACACAAATCATTATTATGGGTTCATTGGGGGAGGAGGGAGCGGAATGACATGACGACACCATCAAATTAAAGGGATTTAATTCTACTCATACACTCATAACGTTTTCAAAAATGTAACATATATACTGTGATCTTCAATATTTTCTTTTGCCTTAATTCAACTAGGTCTGCCTCCCCATCCCTTTTGGCATCCTTGTTCCACCAGTTTAGAAAAATAGGCCTGCTTCTGAAAGAAGAAAGCAATGGAAGGACCTTCATGTTGGTCAGTTACAACCAAACACCTCTTAGTATATCCTCAAATTTAATTTTGTTTTAACTCCTAGACTGCTAGTAAATATAAGTTTAGAAAGGTATTTAAGTCATATGCAGTTTCAGAAAGCATAATACTTCTCTGTGGTGTGATTATATTGATTCATTGCCAAATTCTGCACCTTCACTGGTTGTAAATTTACTTATTTACTAAATAAATTTACTTATTTTACTAAACTATACCTAAAATACCATGAAATATGTTGGCACTGCCTACATGACATCTGAAATCAGCTTAGCAGTATGCTGGCATGCCATATGTAAGAACTGGTATCAATTCATGCTCTGCCCTAGAAGAGGGGAATTCTCATGTTGCACAGTAATACCAGAAGTTGTGATCCCTGCATGTTCCTTAAAATTTTGTGCACAATAATTCAAGCTGTTATTGAGAAGACTATCTTCTGTTTCTGTAACAGCCTCATAAAACATGCAGTCCATGCAGTATTATGGCATACTGCAGGTTTCAAGCTACAAAGAAACCCCAGCAGCCAAGGTAGACAGCTCATATCATCTCCATTCTGTTTGCATGGAGTTGCAGGAGTGACTTACTGCACAAATGCAAGTCACAGAATGTATGTTGTGAGAATGGAGCTGATGTTTTACAAGACTAGGTAACATGATATGATGTTTTAGGATATAAGACTAGGTAACAGATATGATCTCTCTACCCCTTTAGTTATTTGTATGCACAGGTCTAATATCTGATACATGTTAAAATGGTCCTGATGGAAATAAAACTGAGGAAGGCAAAGCAGATCTGAATGATAGCAACAGGCAAACAACAACTTCAGCCGTTGACAACACAGCAGAAAAACACGTTAACTATACAAAACTATGTACATTTAACATTATTGTAATTAGTTTGGGGCTAATAAGGGAGAACTGTGTAAGAAAAAGATCTCTCATAAATTTGTAAGAGGTCTCTGAAGAGCCAGTTAAAGCAGATAAAGTGAATCACTAGAAGGTTCAAAGATCAGGGCCTGTACCTAGAATGACAGAAATTAAGCATTGTCAAAAGCCCATTTCCTAGCTCTCTATGCTTTCCACCTTACAAAAAGCATCGCAACTCAATTATCCACTAAATGAAACAGGATTTACTGGTACTCTTGGGATATATTACTCTGACAACTTTGGTGGCAATGAAGTTCAGTTCCTAGCATGCCTGCTTCATGATGTTAACTTTGGTAGAAAAATTATTTCATTAACACTGTTCTAAAGAGTGTGTCTTTGGGGGAAAAAGAATCCTTAAACATACTATCAAGTGCTCAAGGCTATCAATTTTAACAGTTGTAAAATGTAGTAATATAGAGGTAACAACTTTTTATTTTAGTTCATTATCAGGCAGCAGTAGTTCTGTCAGAAACTTGACATATTGTTCATCTAAAGTGATCATCAACCACAGTATTTATAATCCTGTTCCAATCCACACATACCCTGCAATTCGCTGCCTCCAGTTTCGATACGGATCGTAGAGGCTTTCACAAAAAGCCAATGCATGTCGCACAAATTCTTCTATAGGGGTCTGATCTGCCAGCTCTTTTTCCTTTGTTTTGCTTTTTAACTGAGGGAAAAAAAAAAAAAAAAAGAAAGCTGTGGTCAGAAGATTTCTGGAAGTTGAAAATTCATCTTGATCGCTTTCAGAGCAGTTCTGAGCCCACAGATTGTTTCCCACACAACACTAGTATTGAAAAAGTGGATAGTATAAGCAGGAACGGGAAGTATTGGATAGCAAAAAATGAGAATTGATAATCACATACCTGTTGAATGTATAACGTAGTCATGGTGATAACATGGTTAATGTATGAACACATCCCAATCTCTTCCACATTAGCCAAATTTCTACGAAGACAACATAAAAACCACAGAAATGTACACAGTGTACCATTTGAGGCTAGTTCAAACAATGTTTGTTTTAGCATTCTGTCTATAACCATACAAAAGTATAACAGCATTTCAAAAATACTCTCCAAAAGACTGCATGTACTCTAATGTTTATTTCTGTCACAGTAACAACAGAGCTCACAAGTTTTCTTCTACTGGAAGGAAAAGAAAGGCCCCAGTCACTCTGCTGCAGGCCAGTTCTATCTGGAATTTGGGGTTTCAGAGGTTAAGCAGATTCCCAGGACACTCTAAATAGAAAGCTCAGAAACGGCATATGAAAATAAAGACATCAACTTCCACTTTTTCCACATTACTTACGCATAGACTTTCTAAAACTTTAGCAAACATATTACCCAAAAGCATTTATTCACTTTAAATTCTCCCAAGGAAAACAAATATCTAATAAATTATTTTAGAACATAAATAAATCAAGA
>JAVHNF010043011.1:18978-31131 GCA_034783455.1 Micropsitta finschii
CTGAGAACTTGTGGTCAGCAACATGAATGAAGTCAGCAATATTCTGGCCTTGACCTGAAGTCTTCATGATTGCAAAGAAACCACTTTAAAGTCTACCATTTGTACATATTTTTTTTAAAAGGTTTCCAATGAAAGATTCTGATATCTAGCTAAGCGTTTCATTTCATCCTTACTTTTAAAGCAATCCCTGAGATACAATTACAAACCCTTTACCTACATTTTATTTCTCTTCAGTCACTGCTGGTACAGATACCAAGCACTAAAACTGACTAATATTTCATATGCAATATTTAATGAATACTTATTTAAAAACATGCACAAGGAACAATATTTATATCAGCAAGAGCAAGTGAATACTCATGCCATCTCCTGATATAATGTAAATACCAGTATTTGCCTAGTTTCATCATTCCCTTCCTGATTTGACCTTCAAAAGAATGGGAGTGCCACTCCACAACTGCAAAGTCTTTCTTTTGTTTAAAGGTAGTATTGACATTGAACAAGACTGGGCTCTCAGCCAGGTCTGTTTCAGGTACCAAAGATGAACAGGTCTGTAATTCTACATACCGAGTTGGCAGCTTCTCAAAGTCCACATCCAGAAACTGTTCATAGCTAGAAACAAAGCTATCCAGCCACAGCTTCAGGTAATCGGGATCTTTCTGCAAATAATAAGAGAACATTAAGCAATACTGCCCTCAAGAAAATCTGTCATCAACTCTGAAATACTAACTTGAATGGAAAGCTTACTTTAATGCATTTCAATGGGAGAAAGGAGGGAATATACAGATTTTTAGAATTAAAATTTAAAACCCAGTGTCCTTTTAAATTCTCAGCCATGTGGTGCTGATGTGACATTCTTAATGTATTCATTAGTTCATGTGTTTCTACTTCCTGGTACCAGTGCCAACCAAAGCATTTTAGCTTCTCCCCACAAACAGCCAATCTTTACGTACTCTCCAGAGTAATACATATCAGGTTTACAAATTACTAGTATATTCTAGTCTAGATAGCATAAATGCTAGTACACCACACTCTTGATGGCTTATAAAATTAAGTAAGAACTCAAATGACAATCCTAATCACAAAATAATTTGCTTTTTCTTCAGTCATTGATCAATATGGCAGCTAGCTGCACATTAGAGCCAGACTGAGTATTCCAAGAGACAATGAACTTGTGACTTGTATATTAAATAGCTATAAAACAAGATAAGAATTTAAATTTAGGCTTCCTAGTTGTTCTTTATAAAGTACACAGACTCTGTTCATGACCAACAGTTCCTCAGGGCTGGGCACCATTGACAGAAGGGAGGACAAACACTAGAGCCTGCAGGACTGCCAAACAGACAACACTAGCAAAAGCAACAGGTAAATTGTATGCCAGAAGCATTTGGCTGATTAGGTGTTGGTAACTTAGGTACCCAGATAACACTAGAAAAATATATGTATATATATACATATATATATTCTAGCTTTTACTAATCTATCTGCTGTAATAACAAGGCTTCTCTTATGCCATGCTGTAATAATATTATCACATTCAGGGTCATACCCTTGAAAATCCAAGGTAGTCAGACAAGTCATCTCTGATTTTGGTAGCCCTAAACCTGAAATGTCTAAGCTACGTATTTCAAAACCCAACTGTGTTCATCATTTACCCCAAACCACTATGAGAAGAGTATAACAGGGTACTCTAACATAGAAGAAATTCAAAGGACATTAAGAATATGCTCTGAAGAAGCCACCATGCAATATAAACTTGTAGAGGAAAAACATCTGCTCCCAGGGAGGTAGGGAAGGATGCTAAGGAGCTTTCAACTTTGTTTTTTCTTATTCTTACAGAAAATTCCACTCCATCCACTTTGGAACTGGACCACTAAAGTGTGGGAAAAGTCCCACACCTGGGATTTTGAAGGAAAACAAGTTCAGTTTTAGTGAAAGCACTGTAAAACTCAGCTTCACTGCAGTACATTTGTTTACTGTCTTTTGACTGAAGATGAAATGTCATTATCAATTCAACCTAAGAAGCCTGAGGCATTGCTGCCATTCCATAATGTCTAATGAAACTGAGCAACCTCTTCTACATTCTTCTGTCACTCTCACTTGTTTCCCATCTGAAAGCTCAAATCAAACAGCTTACAGATGGGGGAAAGGAGGATACTTTCATGTGCCTTGTACACTAGACACCCATAAAACAGATAGGAATCTAAGTTTAGGCTTCCTAGTTGTTCTTGCACAGAGACTCTGCTCATGACCAGTTCCTCAAGGCTGGGCACCATTGCCAGAAGGGAGGGTAGATACCAGACCACTACAAGTCACCACAGGAAAACTCTGTCAAAATACGCCATTTGAGATAGCATCATTTTAGAAGTCAAGCTGCTTAATTTTCAAAAGCAAGCTGCCAGACCATAGGTAATGTCTTCCTCCTCAAGGACTGTACAGTCATGGCCATTAATACACATCATGCAGTCCTACATTCTATGTTATAAATAATCTTCAAAATAACTTTCAAATATTTGCCTGAAGGATTACAGATTTTAGATTGCTTCTGATATACTCCAAATTTTATAAAAATCTGCAAAAGACTTCAACCTTTTTGTTCATCCTTCTCTTTTCCCTTTTCTTTATCTCCTTCCTTTTGCTTGTTGCCTTCATATTACCACAGATATTCCCAAATAACCAATTATTTCCCTTCAGCATTAAGACCAAAGAGTAATCTGTGAATAACTAACACACACAGTATTCTGGGGCTGTATCAAGCTAACAGAAAGAGTTGCCAAGAGAGACAGTCTGACAGAGCACTGTCAGTGCAAAACTGTCAGTACAAAGGAGCCTCTGGAGGGGAGGGCATGCAGAATAAAACAAAAATGGGAATCCAGAATCTGAATAGCTGCTAAATTCTTCTCAGAGCATCTTTCCACATGTTTTAAGACATGGGAATCCCTTTCTCATTCTAGACTTCACCCTTCCCCATACCCCCAAAGATCACTCTTAAGCAAGAAGAGTCAGAAATACCCCGACACTATTTACCTCACTATCACTATTAATTATATATGAAATGTGTTCAGATACTGTGACAACAGCTGTCAAATAAAACCCTCAGCTAGATACATATCTTACCTACTTGCTTCCACTGCCTTTAATGAATATTCTTGTTTATTTTTTCTAATTGTCTTATTTTTCCTTCTTCCACTTTAGTCCCAGTTTCTCCCTTATTCATATTCTTTCTTCCTCATCTCTGCTTTATTGCCTTTTCATATTTTTAAGTCATCACTCCTTTTCTGTTATAAAATTGAAAAAAAAAAAAAAAAAAAAAAAAGTATTATGTCCTGTAAGTATAATGTAGCCTTGTCCTCACGTTTAATAAGTACAGAACTACTAAACAGTTATCTTAAACACACCTAGTAATTGCCCTCAGGATGCAACTGCAACCTACAGAATGAAGCAACCTTTGAGATAAAGAATAAACTCAATGCTTCCACGCCACCTCTATAGAGTTAGACAGATTATTACAACCAGGTGAGTACAGAATACTCATCTCAAAGGTTCAGAGATTAAACACCCTGAAAATCAAATTAAAAGATGGGCAAGAGGTAAGTCTTGCTAATACCTGAAAAGAATGAGCTCAAAGTTGCAGATGTTTTCTGCAGACACTAAAGCTTTTTAAAAAATGTTTCATATTTAAAGCTTTAGCTTTCTTGTAATTCACAGCAAGTTATTTTAGCCACATGCAAACTATTTCACAGCATCATAAAGATTAGGAAAACCAGGATATGATTTTAGCAATTACAGTATAGCTCAAGCTACAGAGGACAAAACAATGCCATCCATGGCAAAGTAACCAACAGCAATTTTGCCATATGCATGGGCCGTGTCCCTAATGATAATGTGCAAAATTGAATGTATTTGACTTTTACCTGTTGAACAAACAGCTTTTTCTTGGCATGAGCAAGTTCTCCTTGAAATGTAACATGAATTACTAAATTGATCCTATTCATATTCCCAAATTATTTTAATTTGTTGCCACAGGTAAGGCTCACCACTAGCTGTTGACAATAACAACAAGTTTTTTTTGTAGGAAAACTCGTTTTTTCTCAGTCGCGTATCATGAAGGAAGTTGTGCAAGTAATGTCATTATGAGACTTAAAATTGCATTAATAAAAGACTGTGAATGAGAGGAGAGGAATGGGAAGACAAAAACCAAAATTAGATTTAATGTCTGCTTGCTCATTTTTAATAATATAGCCTAAATCAACTTCAAGTTTAAGATTAAATTAATCCTCCTTACCCTTAAACTATAATGCCTTTGCAAGACCATCAGTGCAAGACAGAATATTGCAATAGAAAGCAATTATGTAGATGGCAAGAATAAGGCACTGATGTTATAAAAGGCTAAATGTTTTTGCTTACCTGTAGTGCACATAATATTCAATTCACTTTACCACTAAACTCTTCCCAATTCTGGTAAAAACCAAGAACTGTAGCATTGTTCAATCATTACTTGCAGCACAATATTTAACTCCCTTGTACCTCAGTCCCCCACCAGCCTATTAATCACATATTATTCCAAGTAATTGAAATAATCAAGCTTTGATATCAAAATACAAGGTAACACCACTGGAATGTGCTAGTAGCAAATTGCTTACACAACAATTGACTCATTCTGAGTCAAATCTAGAGATTCCCATTCTTGCAATAGCACTTGGGGAAAAAAAAAATAACAAAATCATCAATGCAAAAAAGCAAACAAGCTCACTTAGCAACATAAGAAACACTAACAAATAAATCTCCATTATAAACCACCTAATAGAAGTATGCTACCTTTCCAGAAACAAATATGGAGACTTATAAACTAAGAGCACATCATTCCAGAAAAAAATGACCCAATATTCACCAGTTTTGCTACAGACATACAAATTATTTCAAAGATGTTAGAAACTTGAGTTAAAATCAGCTTTCAAACTTTGAATCTGGCCCAGGTTTTCTGTTTCCTTTATTAGCAGCAATCAGCCCAGACCCCATGCACCAATCACCTGTGGAAGGCTACAAGAAATCTAAATTTTTCTGAAGCAGTTTTAAGAAAGGAAACTTACAATGGTGTTACCCATGGCACAGTATACAAAATGTCCGTTCCCAAAACATAGCTAAACACACCTTTCTGAAGACCAGCCTAGAGTGTTTCAAATGCATCTTCTACTTTCCTAAACCAGAAGAGCGTTGGTTGAGGATAAAACCTGACTTCTTATATTGGTTTACTTTTATAATTTCAGAATTAAACCAGACAGTAGAAATGGGTTTCAGCTGCTTCCTGCACCATGTACACTGCAATTATCCTACCCAGCACCCTTATCATAGAATCATAGAATAGTAAGGGTTGGGAAGGATCTTAAGATCATCTACTTCCAACCCCCCTGCCACAGGCAGGGACGTCCCACAATAAACCATACCACCCAAGGCTTCGTCCTTTACCTTGAACTGAACTTTTTTTTGAGGTCAGCTGCTGCCATCTAATATGAAGTTTACATTCAGTGGATTTTAGAATCAACTGAGTTCCCTCTGTACCCACCTTTTCAATTATCCTCTTTTTTCCCATGACAGAAATGGTAAAGCACATTAACAGCAGAACACAAACTGGCCTAACTTCAACATCAACATATTTGTGTTCTTCAATGCCAGATCAACTTTCCATCCAGTATATGTCGCAATCCAACAAGTATCTGTGTTACCACATGGCAGAAGATAGCATTCCATGTGTACAGCAATATTTCAGATCTGTGTTGCTACTGAGAGTAACAGATGTCTGAACAGCAACCCCAGCTCCAACTGGTACACTATAAATTGTTAGCTACTCCATTGTATCTGGAGTCCTCCTAAGGAAGCAATAACTTAGCCAGACCATAGTAAAGCATCTTAAATGCTCAGATGCCTTATTACCAGTAAAAGCCATGAAACCTATGGAAACCCGATTCCCCACTTTCATAATTTTCCTTTGTTGTCATTCTGCAGACTGGCAGCTGCAGCCCATACCTCAGACAACAGCTTCAAGGTGTTTTCTGTAGTGCTGGTTGAAGACATGCCATGCTTTTAAAACCACAGAGTACAACGCAATGTATGTTTTGATAATACATCACAAGGCTAAACTGCGATAAACCAATTTTAGGTTGGTGTTCTTTCCCAGCCCTGCCACACACGCTCTACAGACATACCTTATGAGATCAGCAAGAAATGCAAAGGAGACATTTGATTTGTACAAAGCAGTAAAAGCAGAAAGAAGCTAGATGTGGTAATAAAACACCTGTCACCAGTCACTAGAAGAAGATAAGAAAATGTTGATTTTCTAAACCTTGCAGCCTTCTAAGCCACAAGCCTAGTCTTTTCATTTATTTTACGTGAAACTTGCCTTATGCCATTTTGTAAATGCAAAACAAATTTCTGTATCTTATTTGAATAATAATTCATATATGGAGACTGCATGCCTTAATAATTCTGGAAGATAACTTCTCCAAGGCTTAAAATTCCAAGAAGCTAAAAATCCAACTTCAGTTAGCCATTTCACTATTTCTCTTCATAACAATAAACTGAAACAACCAGAGTTTTGGCAGGGCTATTTTAAGAGAGTGTCGGTGTAAGGATATGTGCAAATCTAAAATAAATAAATAAATAATTTAAAAGGTAAACAGTTCTGTAATTGATATCCACAAGTCAGCCTAAGCTTAGGCATCTGAGCTCAACATACTGTAATAAAGGTCTGTGAAACTGCCATAATAACAGTTATTCACCTGCAGTAATGAAAGAAAAAAACATTTTAAGCCTATTAAATCAAATGTAGCTCAGAACACCTAATAGTGAAAATACTTCCTTGTTCTGCCCTTCCTTAAATACTTCTGGTTTTCTTTAACAAAACACACCCAAAACCAAACAAAAAACCCCAAGCTACCAGCCTTTAAGCCTCCATTTTCATAACATCCTCTTGGCACCATAATAGTTGTCATAGCCCTGTACACTTGGAAAGACTGCCAGGCCCAAGTAATACTTCGTCGTTCCTAACAGGAGCACCCCTTTCCCCTTACCTCCCCCTCCCCCCCCAAAAAAAAACACCACTCAAAAAGGCACAACAACATAAAACAAACAAACAAACAAACAAACAAACCACCAACTAAAAATCATCATAAAACATCCAGGAAAGGCTGGTTCATTCATTTGGGATTTTTTAACTAACACAGTTAATACTACAACAGAAAGTTAAAAAAGAAGTTGCAAAATAAAACCAGTATGGATAGCAATACTGCGGCTAAACACTGCCAAACATTACCAAATTTTCCAGGAAGTCTACATTTTAACAGTTGCAATATATAAACTACAGCAAGGCTATCCTTAGACTTGGTGTATCTGGGAAACAAGCTCTCAATGCTAACACCAACTTTAATTTTAGCTACACTGAACCAAAGCCAATAGCAGAGAAGTTTAGTCTAATGCCTTTCTGAAAGACACAGAAAAGAATTGCATTCTCTAAGGCAATGAAGTAAAAAGAAACTAAGCAAAAACTACACTAACTTTGGACAGGCTCTTGTCTTTGATATATTAAATTATCGAGAAATTATAATAGCCTTCTCTACTCTTTATGAAGACTGATGAAATGACTGACAAAGAAATGTCCAGTCTTTTTTTCCCCCCAGTAACTATTTGCCTCTACAAGAAGGTCAACAGGAATTTTTTGCACCAATAACAACATTTTTAAAACTCATAATAAGCCAGGCAGTTTTGAATTCTTACAGCTAAGTTAAACAAAAACATCTTACACAAAACTGGCATTGAAATCCTCCCACTGAAAGTGTTTAGACCCACACCTGTGGAATACCGGCACATTCACCCAAGGTTTCAAATCAATACAAGTGCTGCTTTTAGATATAACCATCCAGCCCTACTAACGCTCTAAGCAAACAGACACAACTGGAAGGGCAAAGCTCAATACGATTTCTATAGCCACATCCAGGAAGTATTAGTTGTTAAAACAAAAGCTGGACCCACCCGAGGCTATTTGCGGTGCCACATTCCATGCTCCAAAGGCAAAAATTCCCTGCAGGGCAGTTCAGAGTCAGAGAGGAAGACAAGATCGACTTGTTTGACAAGACAGTTGTTTGAAGGCGTTAAATTTAACATCAAAAAGCCAGCCTGGTCTGACTACTGTGCGTAGCAGTCAGTCAACCTTCCAAGTGGATTTCAGTTTAGAAGCACTCCCATGAAATCCCACTGGCACTGGTATTATGGTAACTGATTTCCCATCCCCAAGCATTACATTTAAAATAAGAACAATTCCTTGGTGTTAAGGCTGAATTAGACCTACCAAAAATGACGTCAGGAAATTAAACATTAAATGCTACTGCCCTTAGATCACCAGCAAGTTTAAGTCTTAAAACTAACTGAAGTAGTCTGCATAATACAGAACGGTAGATCATTTCTCAACACTGTTTGAAATAAGCTCTTCATTGGGGATTACAAGGTTTGCTTTAAGGGACCTTTTTCTTCTTCATGTTTTCAGATGTAAAAAGCAACATTTTCAGCATGAGATCTCCTAGCAGCCTTTGCTCCAAAATATGACAAAGTGCTTATGCTTTCCATAAACCTTTAAAAATCTGTAAAATGCCAAAATAAAACCTGAAAAGCCTCATTATAGCAACAACAGAGTTAGAATTAATAACAGCATTCATGATAAACTGTCAAACTGGCTAAATTGCCTTGACAAATTCAATCAATTCTAATTGTCAAGGGAACCGCCTTTGGGCACAACTTTTCCCTTTGACCACAATACTAATTTCTGAATCAGCTGTTGATCCAAAAGAAGGAAGGCTCCCGCCAAGTCACTATAAACATCCTTTTCCAAAATTCACACAAGCCTTCTGCTCCATTTCTGGAATTGAAAGAAAAAGGGGGATGTGTTTTGCTTTATAAGTGGGAGTTGCAGTGAATCATGATAGAAACAGCTATTTTGGGGCAAGTTAAAAATCTCCATTTGGCATACAGATATACATCAAAATAAACCTATAGTTGTCAATCATCATAAGATTTAGCTCACAAACATCAGAAGTCCAAGTCAATATACTTTCTCTCTTTTCAAAGCAAGGAAAATAATTATAATCTTCTACTAATCTTCCATTAAGACCTTAGGTTAAAGAAAAAGCCCATTATCTGAGAGCTGTAATTTGATTTTTCTACATCAACTCCCCAACAAAACTGGGAAAACAGAACTAGTTTTCTTACTAAAATAGAAGCAAAGGCTCTGTTTTTCTCTCTTGTTCTTTTTTTTGCCATTGTTTTTCAATGACAACACAATTACAGCCTTGTAGCTTGGAACTGGCATGTGACTGATACCATCCATAGGATGAATCTAGTTAATCTAACTTCAATGTCTTCACATTTGATAGAAAGTACCACTTGGCAAGTTCCACCTACAAACTGATACATAGTATTTCAGCCTTTTAAAATCCACTGCACAGGGCACTTACCAGGAATATTATATGCTATTAACATTCACTTTTTCCATCAAAGTTGAAATAACAAACCAACAGTATTAAAATGTGGAAGCTGTATTTTATGCCTAAGGGAACAAGAAGCATCCTAAACAACTCTAAGACAACTAAAATAACATAATGTCAAAAGTCTACAGTGCCAAGATCAGCTTAAACTTAATGAAAATTCAAACTATAGCTTAGGGAAGGTTTAGAGTTTAACAGTTGATTGCTTTAAAACTCGAAGTTATGCTGTCATTTTACATAAGGGATGAGTTTTAGCAACAACACACACAAAGACAGCTTATGCACCATCAAGTTTCTAACTTTGTGTGATGTAGAAGTTTAACATAGACAGACTGAAAGGAAGCAGGATGGTGCTACAACAGTAAAACCACTCTTATTTCCCCCAACCAACAGCTAAATATTGTCAAGTCTTTCAGCAGATAAAGGCTGAGAACTTGCGTAAAGCTTGTCAAAAAGTCATCTGTATTTGTTTCAAAGTGTTATAAGATTACCGTACACCAAATTTAACTAAAACAAGTTTTTTCTTTCTTTAGCTATGAATTTCACTGGTTTTGTCTTCTCAGCCTCACCAGGCAGCTGAACTATACAGTGAAGGTATAAAAACACCTCACCTAAATTCACTTTTCAAGAGACCCCTAAAAAGAAAAAAAAAAAAAAACAAAACAAAACAACAGACTCAAAAAACTAGGGCATAGCAGAATTTGTGTTACTTGTTCAACTGCTGTTTAGTATCCCTTGCACTTCTGCCAGTACAGATTTAAATGATTAGCACATGTAGATACTGAGGTCTGATTTTGGCAAATAACACCACTGTCCTCTATGCCCTGCTTCATTTCCAAGAGCTTTACCCATGCAGCACAGTGAATGACGTGGGGCCCTCAAGACAAAAAAAAAAATTGCATGAAGTCATACCTGAGCCACTGTACTCACTGCCAATTTTGAAACCAGTTTTTTGTATTTTAGGTAATTTATACACAACAGCTATTAAAGGACCATCATGGTATTTTCTCTCCCCAGTTCCAAGTTTTCCCTTGAATGCATATGAACACTACGTATCTAACCAAAAACTGGTTTGTTTTGGTTTTTTAATTAAATTATGGAACATCAAATAAAACCTTTTCTCTCCTTGCTTCTCAGAACATGCTAAAACATTTAGCATACACACCCCATGAAGCTTCAGTCATTTATCAAGAAAACTGTCCATTCCAGCTAGTCCCAAATTCAGCAAAAGCACATGTAAATGAATACCAACTTTCATATAGTTGAGTGCATTAGACAATCATTCATTGACAGAGCTGGTAAGGTGACTTACAAGCAGCCCGCACCTAACATAACCACTTTCTACAAAGCTTACGAAGATTATGTCACTGGAAACTCTGAGCTGATACCCCACATACACTGTCGGTTAACATTTCCATTACTCTTCCATAGAAGCCAAGCATTTACTCTTACTGCATGATGCTTTTAGGAAAAGCAGTGTCAATAACTTTTAAAACTGTTTTGGTTCCTAAATTCTCCTTCCACATTGAAAGGGAAAACTGGCAGTAAGCTATATGAAGGTGCAATGTTTTCCTAGAATTATTATTTATTGCTAACAGAATAACCATGCTAGCTTATTGAAGGAGCCAGACTCAAACCACTTCATTTTTACTTTGCTTTTAATAGATATTTCTGGCATTATTGTTAAATCCTCTTTTCCGAACCTTTCCAACCTCTGATTTCGCTTCCTTATTATTTTTAGATGTCTTATGTGATACTCCTACAGGCTCTCAGGCAGGTTCTTTTGAATGACAATTGACAATACAAAGAGTATCAATTCTCCCTACATTAATAATTAAATGCAAATTCATTCACTGTTTTAATTCAGACTTCAGGAATATGCCCTCAAATATTTGGCTTCATCCCTATTCCCCCCACAACTTCAGTCTAAAAGCCAGAATTACCCAAAATAGTTATTTAAATAAAACTGTATTTCCTATGCCTAACTGCTATATATTGTATAATTAAAGGTTTAGCATCTGCTTTGATTTTATGCTGTCTTTGTTCTATGTAAAAGCAGTATTTAACCATGAATTTATTTTAAGGTTCTGTTTGTGCCTTCCTCAAATATCTTTTATCTAAAGCATTCAAAAGCCTTTAAAGCCTTGGGAATTTAACCTCTTAAATATCCTGACTGTTTTAATATATGCTCTGCTTTTAGATACTGGTATAACTAGCTATTCTTACAGTTAGATTTAATTGCTGATTCTACATAGCCATAGTTAGCAGTGTTACTCAATGTTTAAACAATTATTTAATGCCACTTACTCCTAATGCTTACTATAGGTACATGCAATCCTCAACCATAAATCAGAGAAACAGATTGTCATAAATGCTTTAAACATCAGAGGAAGCATCAACACACAAATATTTATCAGTACACAAACCTAAGAGCTAATGTTTGGATTTACAGATGTATAGGGGAGCCTTAGTGAGGTGTCCAACTTAAAACAGCATTTATGATGAGAGGAAAAAAAATTAAATAAATAAATCACTAAAATATAGTCTTAATTTCTTGGTGTTTCCCTCACATCTCCCATCCTCTACTGCAGCCTCGCATTTACCAGAAGATAAATTGGAAAAG
>JAVHNF010043035.1:0-10099 GCA_034783455.1 Micropsitta finschii
ATGAAGGATAATATGAGAGAGGGTGTCAAAAGCTTTTCTGAAATCTGGAAAAAAACATATCTAGTGGCTTTCTTTGGATCCACGTCGCTCTTCTTCACCACCAGCGTGTTGAGGTTCCCGATGAAGACCCGCGAGTTCATGGAGCGCGGGTCCGTCTTGTTCGTCACGTTGCTGGCCATGGTGGCTTTGAGGTGGTTGGAGGGGGGGGAAAAGGGGGGGGGAAAAAAAAAATGCACAAAAATAGACAGGTTACTGCTAAAAATATTTCTTTCTTTCAATTTTATTCTTTCCAAAAAGACTAAATAAAAGACAAACTTTTGCACCCTTAAAATGTCTGGGTTGTTTTTCTCAGACATCAACAGATCTAGCTGAAGATTAAAATACTGCGTTAACTAATTTTCTCTGTAGTTATTCACACATTTGTCTGCACATATATGCAGTCATATGCCATAAATGTATCAGTCAATACAAAAGAAATCTGAGAACAAGAAGAAAATACGGTACATGATTTTTTTGTTCTTTTGCCAGGAAAAGTAGTTGTGCCAGATGCTAAAGCAGCTCAGTGTCAATGGTTTATAGAAGTTTATAATCTAAACCACATTCTTCAGGATTTTAGCTCAATTTTTTGCCCTGATGTAATATTAATACTTTTATAGATATGGTTGATAAGATGCTGAACAACATTGTTTCCAACTTAAACCTACTTCTTTCTCCCACAGTATAATAATGATGTCATTTAACCCACTTGAGTCAAAGTAAATCATGGTTTTAAATATAGCAGACTGTTAAATGTAAACCTAAAGAATCCTTTGAACTACTTCTTTAAAAGTTTCATGCCCTGTAGTTGTTCCATGACAGCACATTTGAAGGGAAATACAGAGGAAGGTCATCAGTCCAAAAAAACCCCAGAAAATTTAAGTTCAGATTCCAAATATTCCTTCCTCTTGTAGATCCCAGATATATTCTCCTTTCTGTTCTATCCAATGTTATAACTATCCAATGTTAAGCCATAACCATTCCCAGGGAGCCAGGGAGCAATTTATTGCAGAAAGCAGCATATTCTGTTCTAGTCCACTTGGAAAAGCATGTAGTGAAAAAAAAAGTGAAGGGCCACTTCCAGTGTCAGAGGTTTGTGAGGGACAGGTTGAAAGCAACTAATATGGAGGACACAGCACTGTAATGATGTACAGCTATTTTAGCAGAAGTTTTAAATCTTGTTTTAAACCATTGTGCAATCAAATAACAAATTGTGGATTAGTAAGCTCACCAAGAAGAATAAATATTTAACACTTTGTCTGGAAATAGGGTCTGATTGTGGAGTTTCTGTAATAAGAAGAGAAAACAAACAATCAAAACACTATGTTTTGCTAATATGTATGAATATATGTTGCCACAGGGAGGTTAATATAATAGAGATCATTCGGTTTGGAGAATAAAAGCCAGAAAGAATAAGAGCCTCATTATGATGGTTGCTAAGAGAGTGCAAGATGGTGCATATCTACAGCACTTTACAAAGCAAATATAAATTCCATACTTAGTGTAATTAGGAAGTGAAGTCTTCTCAGTGCAAATATTGTTAGATTTGAAGAAATTCAAGTGAATTCTGTTTTCCATAATTCAGTGTGATTTCATTTTTATAGTGACTAATCTGGAGATTTAAGGTGAAAAAGTACATGATCAGTGTAAAATTAAAGTTTTAGCAGAAGTGTCAAAATTAAAGTTTTAGCAGAAGTGTCAAAATATGTATTACAGTAAAATGTTTCCTTACTGCCTTAGTGTCAAGTAAACAAGTCTTATAATTAAGGAAGACATGGCAGGAATACTTATTGTCAAAGTAAATTTAATTAAAATAAATAATGAGAGAAATCAGACATACAGAGAAAAACATCTTCCACTGGGTGAAAGATCATCCCTAAAATGTTACAGATTCAAGAAACACAATAATGAAACCTTCATATTTTAAGGCCATGGCAGTACTAGCAATCTTTCTCTGTATAAAACATTCATATGAGACTAGCAGTATAAGTTTGCTTGTAAGAGCAATACTATCACATTAACACTGCACTGTTTTGATATTGTGTGCAGTTTTACACAGAAAAGTTGACGCTGGGCAAATCTGATTAGTGCATTGTGTTTTCTAGTGGCTTGGCTTTATTTTGACAGAATCTAGTGGTAACAGTGAAACTTTCCTTGCATAAACCCATCTGTGCATATTTTTTCATTGCAAACCCTGTGTGATTCCAAGGACTCACTCTAAGCATAGCAATATATTGAAATTGTTTATGAACTGAAGAAATATAAATGCAATGTTTGGAGTAATTTTTAAGAATGTGACCCTGCAAAAAACAGCGTGCCTAATTTTCATCTCTCCTCACGTTTAAATCAGAGTAATATAGATTAAGAATATCAAGTCAAGGGAGGTGATGACGCTGATGAGACTGAGCCATTTTATTTATGTTTATATATGTGTGTGTATGTGCATGTGTATACTATGTACACATATATAAACACATTATATATAAAAACATATGTATATAACTACATTGGATATAGATGTTGGAGCATTTACATGAAAGCAGGAGACTTAGATTCGTTCAGTCCGGCTGTGATGAAGATCTGGTAGTCTTTGAATCCCACATCTCTCATGAGTCTTAAATTTCTGTTCCTGGTCTAAGAACTATTTCACAATTGACTATAAATAGCAAATGCAGTGAATGTAGAAATAAGCCCTGTAGCCTGGTTAGGGTATTTTTCTGCTTCTCCTCAGGCAGAGGAAAACTACACTCTTTTGTTTAATTTCCTAGGGAAATATTGAAACAGCAGTTAAGAAGGAAGCTATCATGAATTCCTCCCAGATGCAGAAATATTTTCTTCAGCACAGCGCTCTTACTGCCATTCAGGCTGGCTTTAAGGTACTTGCTACTTTGGCACCATCCAAACTGACCCCTGAGGTGAGCACAGTCTGCATGCAGAGGGGTAAGCACCCAGCTTAGACTTCTTTGGAGACCCCCACACGCAGGCACTTCTCTCAGCTGGATTATCTAAAAAGCAGAGCTAGAATATCTAAATAGCATTTGTGGGAACAGATATTTAGTTTTAAAACTATACCAAAGACAGTTTGAGAATCTAAGAAAAATACCCTAGTGAGGGTCTTGATTTCATGGAACCAAAAGTTCCTGTGAGCTGTTTCTGACATCTTTTTACTGCTCTTGTTTATCCCCAGTTATTATATGACAAGACTTCATCCTTAAATGCAAGATTACAATTTTCACTGTAGAGAACAGGGATCTAGAAAGCAAATGCTTTGGTTTTAATATTTATATCTCTATCAGATTTAATCCAATGCTTGTAGGGACCCTTGCGTTGTGGAGCATAGCCCTGAAGCCGTGATCCCCTGGGAAAAGCCTCTGCTTCGTGCTCCATATCTACATGTTAGAATCCAAATTAGCCCATGATACTTGAATGTCTGTTTCTGCAGAACAGAAACTACTTGCATGTATCCCTGTTTCTGATGTTACCATGCCAAAACCTGATATTCTAACTTGAAGGCAAAATAAATTAACAAGTTTTTTAAAAGAATGGTAATATATCATGCCAATTACTCTAACTCCTCAGTACCAAAAATTGCACTTGCTTTCAAATTTTTGTTACTTTTTTATAAATTATGATAGATCTCACATGTCCTTCATCTTAATTATTTCAATATATTCCATCCACGTGGCTCTCATTCATGTCATTTATTTTACAAATGAATAGTGCATATGTTGCCATTTTGCTGCATCCAACAGCAGTAATTCCGTTCAATATGCAACTGAATACTGCATACACAGCTATTTCCATTTAGATAATTTACTCCAGAATTATCTAGTTTTCCAGGTACTACAATAGACTGTGTTTAATAGGCAATGATAAAATCTTGGGCTTTTTGCAGTAACATCAAGTTTTCATCAACACTACTGATTTTTGAACCACACTTCAGATTTTACTCCCCAGTGTCACAGAAACCAAGTGGTTAATTGCTTTTCTCTTCTGGGGATAGCATATGCTGCTGGTACTAGTAGAAAAGAATTTTTTATTCATGCTATGAAACATAAAAATGGAATTCTAACCCTTCAGATTCAAGCTAAATATAAGATTCAGCATGAATATTTAAATCTACTAGGGAAATATTAATGTCATCCAATTCTAGTTACTCATCCTAGTATCTAACCTACCTTGACAGCAAATGGACCTCTTAATTTCTCTCTAACTCACCTGCCCAAGAGGCCTATCATATTCTCTCAACCATATAGAAAACACAGAGTTTTATCTGAGGTTGTTCAAAGAAAGCATGATGAGAAACTCTGTGCTAAAACAAGTTATGTATTTGCTGTTGACATTCTTGTGTTTGTAGCTGAGTCTCTTGGCACTTCTTAAATGTGCTAGATCTGCAACCGTCTGGTATAGCACATATCTTTTCTAATATCTGACCTAGCATAAAATATTGGAACACTAAAAGTTCATGGCTAGCTGGGCACTTCATTATCACATAATAGCTACATAAACAGAAAAAGTAAAAGCTGGCTAGATTTGCAGCTGCTGTAAATCAGAACTGCTCCACTGGTTTCAATAAAATGACACCCAGTTATCTGAGCCAACAAACTTAAAAACACTCATTCTATAAAGAATATCTAAATCACGAGTGCACTTTCTGTGGGGCCAGATCTCATCTAGTCAGTATAGACTCACCACTCAAAATAAACAGAGGGAGAAAACTCATGCATTATCCCTGTCACAGTAAGATACTGCTTATTTTCACCAAGATCCAGCACCTGTAAACCAGGTACCTCATGAAAAGCATAATGAGAAACTTAAGTTCGGTTTATGACTGGAGAAATCTAAATGCTTCACATTAGGTAGAAAGATAAAACTGGTACCATCTAGAACTTGGCTAAGGGTATTAAAAGGCAAATTCAAACATAATATCCTCTAAACACCTCCAAATTTCTTTTTGTCAGTGAAGAAAAGCACTGTTTGAACTTTGAAGGTTTTATCAAAGATGTAGCATTGAGTTTTCAGCTTTATTTCAGCTTTCAGGTTTATCTTCTGGTAAGAGCATATTATTTACTCCAGGTCTGTCTGGTTTTGTTTGATTTCCTACTAATAGCACTGTTCTTGCTATCCTTTGATAAAGGTGATATTCTGCTGCCAGACAAAGAAATTGTACTTAGCTTAGCGAAATATCAACATCAACATGCTTGATAAATAGGCTCCAAAACTGCAGGTAGGAAGCTTTTTAAGATTTCTGAAGGGCTTCAGCTGTTCATTGTAAAGTCCTTGAAGATCAAAACTCTTAAATACTTTTACTGGAGGGAAGCTGGATACAGGAGTAACTTGTGGTGTTTAAGACCAGGTTGGACAGGGCCTTGAGCAACCTGGTCTGGTGGAAGGTGTCCCAGCCCATGGCAGGAGGGTTGGAACTGGATGATCTTTAAGGTTCCTTCCAACCCAAACCATTCTGTCATTCTGTGGTATACCTGGGACCATATATTTCTTATGTGATGAGTCAAAGAAGCTATCCATGAGACAGAGTAAAATCTCACCCCAGGCTGTATCTTTTGTCGAGTAGCTGAATTTTAGAGGAGTCGGTTTTAGACATAAATCCAGCTGGGAGTGTAGTTGGACAGAGGCTGCAATGCCACCTGTGTCCTGGGTGCTGGGGAGCACCTTGGAGAGATCCCATCATCACCCCCCAACCATACCCCAGGCCCAGGTTCTCCTGAAGAGCCTCCAAGGAGGCTCTTCACATAGAGGTATGGTTGTAAGGCATGGAAGAAGCAAGCTCTGTGAGGGAAGGGCTGGGAATTTAGAAGAGATTGTTTGTTTTGGAGTACTTTGAGGTTTGTTGTTTCTTTTTTTTTTTTTCCCTTCAGGGATTATTGTAAAGCTGATTCTCCTACAAATAGTTCTGCTGCTGTGCAAGAGCTGAAAGAAATGTTGCTGACGGCAAATGTGCAATTTTTTCTCAAATTCAGAGCAGTTGAAGGAAATGGAAACCCAGCTGTTATTTTACATAAATGGTTTTCATCAGCCAGCAATTCCCTAGGATTTGCTAAGTTAGCAAAAGATTCATCTTCACTTTCCACAATTTTCTTGCATAAATCATGAGGCATTTCAATTGCCTTTAGAGAGTGGTTCCTGTGTAGATTTATTTTCATCAGCTTGTTCAGGTCCTGAAAAGAGTATTTTTAAACTTTCTTCTTGTGGTTATCTGAGAGTTTCAGGTCAGGAACATCTCCATGCTGTCCTTTCGGGTGATGCATACCACAGCCAAGAATGATAGAGGAATTGTTCATTACAATGTTAAGTGGTGACATTCTGGATACCTAGGCCCAGCCAGAATTTTGGAAATATCAAAGTACAATTCATAACAGACTTGTGATTGAGGCAGTCAAGTTTTCTTTAAAAAAAGATAATTTGATTTTTCTGTTAACAGGTACTTAGCATTAGCTTCAGAAAAGTCACATCATAAATACACATATTCATGGACTGAGATTCTAAGACTTTTGTACACCTCAGTTTTGCTATTCCATGAAAACAATTTAAGCAGAGAGGCCAGCAATTGAATTTGAATTCATGGAGCGTCTTTGCAGAACAAGGATTGATCTGGCTTTTCACTGCTACTGTAGAGAAATTAGATGCCTCTCTAAATAAATACCAACAGCATAAGCAATAGAGACTACTTAACAGAATAGAATTTATTGCTAATGGAAGATGAAAATGCTAGAAATCTTTAATCTCTCTGACAGGCTGATCTGACTTTTGTTACTCCTATATGTTTGCATATGGGAGTGTGTTTGCATTGATCCCGTAATGTCCCAAGTCCAGTTGAAGACAGCAAAAAGGCTCTCATTGAATGTGCCAGATCAGGCTTGTAGCACCAGCATTTAAGCATCTTATTTCCCTGGTCCGCTTTGTTCCCTTCCTTCTTTTGGATTGAAGATTAAGTATCATAGAAAGAGACATGTACCAGTCTCAAAACTACAGTAATATTTTTGAAGCACAATAATATTTATGAGGACAAACAAAGCAAAAAAAAAAAAAAATTAGTTAGGAAATGTTTCAGAACATTATTATACAAAATAGTACATGCATATGGTTAGAAAGAAGCTATTAAAATGCTGCAGAGAAGATTCAGATAGGGAAACACACAAGGAGGAATTAAAAAGGGCAAAAATGTGAGATGAAAGAGATGAAATAACTATCATCCAAAGATAGTCATTAAAATTGCGAATAAGTGGTAATACGATAGCTATTCTATTGGTCTGAGTTACAGAGATTATGCTCTTTAACTTGAATGCACTAAAATACAATAAAAGTAAATTTTAAAATATCAAGAACAACCATATATAAAAACATTTAATCAATGAAAGCATTTGAATTTAAAATAGTCTGAAACAAAGATTAAAAATATCCATAAAGCAAGATTACTCTGCTTCAGTGGCAGCACTTGGCATTTGATTAATATACACTGTTGTCAAAACAAATATATTTTTAGGAAATATTGGAAAGTTCTTATGTTTTTCACTGTGACAGGATTACCTGGGAGACTTCATAAGGCAATCCCAGCTTGTGTAATATTAAAAAGCATACATTTTCATAAAATATCTTTTTCCAGAAGCATAATGATTTTCCAGTCAGGAGCTGTGAGATTGATTCCAACAACACATACACAAAGCTACATGTGAATAAAAATCGGTGTTAAGGAAGGCCAGACTCAGCTTCTGATTTCTCAGATTCCTTACAGCATTGCATGTGCTTCAGAAAATGTAAATACTCACCCTCCTCATCTATCTGCCATAAAACAAGTCATCCTAATAAAAGTTAGCTAGAGATCTATGCATCATAATGGCAAAACTGAAACTGTTATCTACTGATCATCTGACCCAGAGGGGCTAGCATGTAGACAGAACTGACCAGTGGTGGTTGTCCTGGAGTAACCTGAAGTCACACTGACTTTAACAGAGTAATCTCTATACCTTCCTGGTAAAAAATGCAAGTTCCAATGACAAAATATGGCCAAGTGAGACATAGTAGCACAATGAGCCGTTACGCCAGGAAAGATCACAAAGCTGGTGACCCATTCAGAAGGTAAAGCACAAAGGAAAGGAAATGATCTGAGCACTGGGCCCACACAACTCCATGCTTCTCTGCTTGGTGCATTGTATTTATGTCCGTAAACATATATGACCCAATGAACTCTAGCCCCAAGCTTTCCTTATGTAAGTATAGTTTTATGTCTGTTGCTCTCATAGGTCTTAAAAATAGAGTACACAATGGGGACCTCTAGAAACTTCATTGATTATTTAAAACATTATTCTTCAGGGTAATGCTGACAATTTTCCAGTGAAGAGCTAGCAAATAAGACAAGCATGACTATGAAAGGCCTGTATTAAATATTATAAGTATAAATAAATTTATTTTATGTACAAAGCCTGTAGCTTCGTACATAATTACAGCTGTATAATTTATTTCCACCAGCCTCAGAGAGCTTTAACAGCTCTCTTTTTCTTTTCTTTCCCTTGGACAAGCTATTTAGAAAGTGCCCAGATGCTTAAATGGCTGAAATTTGTTCCAGTCTCAGTTTTGGTGGCATTTGGGAAATTATATTGCTTGTGATTATGTTTGATGTTATGAAGTTATTTTCATAGCATTTGCTCTGAAAACAGCTGTATCATTAGTGAGTCTATCAGTGAGGATGCAGCTCAGTGAGATGTTTATAAAACCCTTATAAAAGAGAGAGACACGTAAGCTAGGAGAATGTGAGCAGCAGGAAGGCTTTTAGAGCACAAGAAGCTTGACTGCTTAGCTCTGAGATGTCAGAAGGGCAATCCAGGGGCTTTCTGTCTACTTTCCTGAGCAATAACAGACTAACTGACACATAAGGGAGGAAGAACAAGAAAGAGGGACCTCAGCTTCTCAACGCTGGATGATTTCTGGTGATGTATACTATTCTTCATTTTGCCTTTTAGTGAAAAGAGTGGGATGCTCCCATCACTGCTAGGATTGTGGCATGTTTCTTGCAGAGTTGATAAGGCCACAAGCTTCAGTGGGATTCAAGGAATGGAAATGCTTAATCAACACTGGACCCAGGAGACCACTAAATGGAAATCAGACTCTAGCTTTCAGGAGGAAGATAGAAGCAGAGAATCTGCATCATGTGAGTGTATTCAGCTCACTCTGGAAAATGCAAGTCTTCAGATTCTGGCCAACCTCCAGAGGTTTAAACACTTCACATCCAAAGGCTGAATTCAATACAGCAGGGTGTGTGTAAATTTTTGTTACCAAAGGAAGGTGAATATTTTTTTCCTTCGCTTCCTGGTAATAAGACAATGATTTGTTTCTCTGTGAGGCAAGCTGTTCCTACTGCACCCAGATTTCAGCATGAATTTGAATGAGACCTCCAAGTGTCTCTTCCACTGTGCCAGACACAACTGTTAAATTAAGGACTAATTCACAAGTCATAGGATTTGCAACAGATTCTGAGTAAGGAAAGAAGACCAAGAACTAAAGCTGAAAATAAATATCAGAGTTAATCATTCTGAAGTGATTAACTGCAATTCACTAACCATACATAATCCCACCCTCTAATCAGAGAAGGAGCAAAAAGAAAGAAATAATTCATTGTTTTTGCCACTGATGAGGACAGGGATAAATCCTGGCCCTCTTGTATTCAGCTCAGCAGACACAAACACACCAACATCTGCTCAGACTGGTGGTTAGATGCACAAATCGCAGGAGTGGACAGGACTGTTAGCATGCCTCTCTCCCAAGGCACATCTACTGCTTGGCTTAAGGATGCCTCCATAAAATATGCTGCCTGTTTTGAACTCCACCTTAAAGTGCCTTTCTCTGTCCAATGCCCTGTAGGTGAAAACTGGCTGAAGACTGAATTAATCTTCTGTAGTTGGCTGTTGCCTTCAAGATCACTTTCTTTTGGGGCTTATACGCCAAGGTACCTTTGAGGATTCCTCTCAGCAGGGCTGGAAGTAATTAATTTTATTGCGCCTAGTTATCCGATCAGCTTCATGTAGGGAAGAGAGCCAGGAAAAGCCATAAC
>JAVHNF010043036.1:0-24442 GCA_034783455.1 Micropsitta finschii
GCAATTTCCTGAAAGGCATGACTGGAACACAGCAGTATACTAGAGGTGGGATAATAAAGTAATGTACAGAAAAGGGCAGTAGTAATGAAGCCACTTACTGGCCTCTGCTGATTTCAGGGTGATAGAAGAGCAGGAAGTGTCACAAAGGCAATTTCCTGAAAGGCATGACTGGAACACAGCAGTATACTAGAGGTGGGATAATAAAGTAATGTACATCTTACTCATCTTGTATTGCAGAAACAGGCATTTTGAATTAACTGCATGATACACTACAATTTGTAGGTGTGGAATGAAAATAAGAAGCCTGTGACTAACATGTAATTGAGCATAATTTACTGCAGGAGACAACACTAAGGAGAATACAGGGGTTGTCATACAGCCACACTCTTACAGCTGACTTGTAGATCAAGGCCTGTGTCAGAAATGGCCATAAGCTAAACAGGCAGTCAGTTTAAGGTGACAAGGAAAAGTTGGATGCAGCTAGAAAACAAGACAACAGGAAATAAGAAAAGTTTTCACAAACCACTTGGCCAAGTTAGAGGTGAGTAAATAAATGAAGGGACCAAGTGAACAGAAACTTGGAAATTATGGGCTTTTCTCAATAAACGTTTGGCAAATACAAGAATATGGACTAAGAATGAGCCTGACAACAAAGATGCAGGAAAAGCAGACTACATGTTCACAAACAGCAGGTGTGGGTGGTATGAGACTAGAGGGAATTACTCACTCAATGAACTCTCTCATCTGGTCATTATTTTTAAGACCCTGATGAACGAAAATGGCAAAAAAACTCCAGGGGTGAGAGTTATCTATTAGTTAAAGTGAGGGCTATGCTAGATCTGCAGTCCTGAACTAAAGCATTGTTGAGTTTTGGGCAGCCTGAGTCAGGTCACAAAATAAACAGATCTTCAACTTGAATTTGATTAGAGATAACTTATTTTCATGTTTGCTTATTTACGTACATCTAGTTTAAATGACTTAATAAAAACCTGAGCTAGAGTAGCTAATACATCAGCTAGGGGCCAGATACAGAAATACCATGAGAAAGGTAACAGTAGTCTTGCAACCGAGATGATGGATAAAACAGAGGGAATAAAGGAGGGAGAGAGAGAGAAGAGAGATTCACATCAGGAGGAGGAAAATAGTTATAAGTGGGTTTGTTCTGCATTGACAAAATGTCATGGTACTGTTTTGATCTCTTAAAAACTTCCCAGTGGAGATGAGAATATTTGTTTCACGAATCGAGATGATCAGTTTGATTTTCTAGGTTATCCTTCACAGCTGCCAACAGTGGTTCACAGGCTATAGGAAGACTCATCAGACCAGACAGAAGTAAAGTAGAAGTCAAAGTACAGAAAAGTATATACAGGCAGAACTGTCTAAGTGCTCAAGAGGCACGTAGGGGAGTCAGCTAAAAATACCAAATTGTACTCAGTAGTACTGTGAGAGGTGGATTCTCAGCCAGAAGGATGGTGACAACATAACAGTAACACAGTTACGTTAGCACTGTCTGACTTTAGTTTGTCACTGAATAATCATTGCCACATGTCTGCATGCTTCATGACATAAAGTTATAGATAACCTGAACCTGCTTGCCAAGTCAGACAAGCGGTGGTTAATTCTACCAAGTGTAGGCAGAACGTTCTTTCCACAGAGCAACACTTCCCATGCAGAGCTGCTTTCCCTGCTTTCTTCCACTAGACTCTAGACAGCTGCCCTTTTTTGACACCTACTTCCAAAGTTCACCATCCACAGACTTATTGTTAAGATGGGATTTTGGCAGTTACTTTCTAACAATATCTTTGTGAACATATGTGACTTGAAGTTATTCAGAAGATTCAGATGCCCCTTGGCAGGCCAAAGATGTATCTAAGAGCCTCCTTGTCCATAATATAAAATAAGCTGTTACCATGGCAAAAAAACCTCAAGGTTGATGAAGTGAATCACTTTTTCTGAATAGTTAGCATAGAAAGCACCCTTATGCACAGAAATTAAATAGAAGACTTTCCAAACATTCTAGAATTTTAAGATTACTTTATACAAGTTTTGCTAATGACACTTATTCTAAGATGCTACTGATGATGGTTGTTGCTCTTATCCTTCTACTAGCTGGCAGACAGAACATTGCCTGAGAGGGATCTGACAGTCTGATCCCACACCCAATCTAAAAATGTGTCTTAAGAGTGTTTTTTGATTTTAATATTCTCAGCTGATGTAAACTGGCATTTTCAGTCCTTGCTGATATTAACAGAGCCAGATCAATTTGCAGCTGCTTAGCACCTGGCCAAAAGATTTTTATTTTTTAATCAGAAAGGAAGCCCCATTTATCCAGGGATCTCACTCTGGGACAGCGATACCTTCCACAGATGTGTCTGCTCAGATTTCCACCAGGAGTCTCTGTCACAGATATTTTATTTGCATAACAATCATAATACAGCCACATGCCTCATGTACCAGAACACAGCAAAAAAGTGGGTAGGGAAACTGCACTGGTTCTTTAAGCTGAATCATATCTTAGCTTGATTTAAAGATACATATTTGCTTGCATTCAGTTTATTAGTTTTAACAGTTTCTAGTCTAGCCTCATTCTGTTTTAATTTAAATCATCAAGGCTTTATGCATGGGAGCAAGCAAAGGGCAGTCTGAAGGTTTCAGCAGCTTTGGGACCAAAAGGAATGTGACTGTAAAACACACTGTTCTTCTTCTACTTGTCTATCACTTGCCCATTTTTATTTTAGAGGAAAAGAAAGCCTCAACAAAAACAGATGTTTCTGTAGTACACTGGACAGAAAGAGGAGATTTAATCAGGTTTTTAGTTTGGTTTTGTTGTCTTGTTTGGTTTCCTTTGATGAGCTGATGGTAAATGAATGTAAAGAGTACCATTGTTTAACACCCGCTCTTGCTTTAAAATAGCTTTATGAGAATGACAAATTTATGGTGTGAAACTAGAAGCATACAGAGGAGCATTAAACCAGGAGAAAGAACTGATACCTTGAAAATCTGCAACTGGACTAGGATTCTGCACTACCGATAGCTGTGTTTGTTAGCACTGGAAGTAAAAATTTCTTTACAATCAAGATCCTTAATCGTGAGCTGCAGTCAGACTTCAGAACTGCAATTATTTTCTTTCTCATGCATGAAACATGCAGCTGTATGTGGAAAAAAAACCAAACCGACCAGAAACCCAGTCCTTTTTACAACTGTTTCAAAGAGAAAGAAAATTTATCTTAATGCCCCGTAGCTCTTACTCCTTGCTAACAACATTTAGAACTTGTATTTTTGTTTGATTAAAGATATTTCTTTAACTATGGTTAATTACAGAGTGGGAACAGGTTCTGGCAAGATTCCAGAAGCTCTTGAGCAGCAATATAGGTCATCTTCCAGACACAAATATCTATCAGCTGAAAATGCTTGACTATGCCATGGATGCCTGTATTAACCTTGAGTTCTGGGAAGAAGCTTTGTCTTACGGCAGCAGGACTCTGGGACCATACAGGTAAGAAATGTAATAGGTTTCCAAAGATGGGAGAGAGGAGGGCCTCTCATTAAAAGCAAAGATTGTGTTTTGTCTGGATTCTTCTTACTGGTTTTATTTCTTGCTGTACACCTTGTCTTGCTTTCTGGGTTAATGAATGAGGCAGAACTCCCATTCTGCTTCCACAGTCAGGCTGAGAGCATAAAATGATAATAGGAACTATAATAATAACTGGTTATTAGCTCCTCACTGTTGCATGTGTTTGGATCCTGCTCCATCCCTGATCAGATGATTTCTGGTTCAGACTCCATTGCCATGAGGGCATCAGTGTTTTATGTGGAGCTTAAGGGATAGGTAGCTGGCTGTAATAATGCATATTCTCTGTATACTCTAGACACAGAGTTTACAGAAAGAATAGTAATTAAAAAAAAATGTTGCAAAATGCAGTTTTAACTGGAAATGAAAAATCCCATGGTCCATATTTTGGACCATGAAGAGGGGGAAGCACTTCCTGTTCTCTCCTGGTCAGTACTTGTTCCTATGCTATGTGCTGGGAGAGTTTCTGAGTTTGATTGCTTTTTATCAATAAGGAAGGATGCTGTAGTTGATCCTGCTTCATGTGGTAGGTCCTGAATTTAATTGGAGCCTGGAGCTGTAATGAAGCTTTTAGTCATCTAGTGGAGAAAGGGTAGCTACTGTCTGCTCTGTATTTGCGTTGTCTGTAATTAAATATAAACCTGTGCTGAAGGTCCAGATATAATGTCATTCATGCATGAATGTTAATTCTTGGTAAGGTATTTCTTAGAGCATCTATTTCTTCTCTGTGGTTCTACATGATGTGATGTTCTAGTACATAGTGAGATGTTGAGAAGTGTGAGAAGTATGCTAAGTGCTACTGTGAATATGAACATCTCAGATTTTACGTCTTCCCTTATCAAACCAGGATGCCATCAGCATTCAACATTTTGCCTGCAGAAATTTCATCTGTTTCTGATGCCCATTTCCGAATAAAACTCTGGGCTTTACTTAAGAAACAAAACAGCATTTCAGAGCTTTCACTATGAAGTATTTAGTGAGAAATCTGCATAGACTGTGATATATCAGAGCTGTAGGGAGGCTCACTATTCATAAGGAATATCAGTTCTCATAGAGGAGAGCATGAGTGCCTACAGATTCTCACATTTCTTCAGGGTGAAATTCACGTCATGCATGTTCCACTTAACCTTTCAAACAGGGCTTATGTAGTACTGCAGCAGTAGGTGCTTCCTGCCAGCCTTCTACAGTGTGGCACACTCCAGATGAACAGAGCAGTCTGCCTGTTTAAACATGCCCTTATTAAATTAAAACAAAAATAGCACCACAAAAAGCACAAAAACAAACCTTCTTTTATTTTATTTTTTATTTTTTATTATTTTATAACTTACCTCAGTACTTCACGGTCAAAACCTGAGGATTTTTCTACAGACATTTCTGAAAGCAGAGATCACATCGAGACCAAGTGCGATTTTACCAGATAATTTAATAAAGCTTTCTCTGTTTTGCTTACTGAAGTGTACTGCAGTTTTCAAGCTGTTTAATGCAGGAGCCTGAAGATGAAGGAAAGGGTTCAACTGTGCATTCAATTAGTATCTCTTAAGGCATGCTATTTACATGAGATATTTTACCTTGGTTTTGCACCTTGAAGAGCTTGTCCTTGTTCTCTGTTAACCCAAAAGGATTATTTAAGAAAGATTTTCAATTGTTGCTTTTTCTTTATACCTTCAAGTCATCACTACAAGCTTTGACACACCTGAAACACAATCCTCAGTTTCTCATTACAACAAATTGTGCCCTAAGCAGCAAGAGAGCAAATCCTAGGAAATCTTTTGGGATGCACTGAATTTCTCCTGTTGAATCAATCTACTGCTTGGCTGCTCCTGCAGTTCCATTATAGCTATCTATTTTCCTTTCCTGAGCTCTGGAAAAAGCATTCATACAGCTCTCCACAGGGAGTCACCTGAGAATCTGAGCAGTCCATATAAATAGGAAATTATTGTTACAACTTTAAAGGCTCTGGAGATTTGGTCAAAAATAACTTTAATTTCAGGTAATGTGTTTATTGTGCATTTTCCATTTCTTTAGCAGCAGGATTAATTTTCAGTGCTGTGTAACACATTGTATCATAATGTATGTTTTCATTCTGATGGTTGCTGACTTTTTCAGAACCATCCACTTCATGTAACTGGCAGAGACAGATGGTTAAACTGCATAAAACTGACTTGTCATACTGAATACCAACCTCTATGGTTTAGGTAGTGATGGTAACCTATGAGGAACATAGTTTAGGACCTCTCACATGTTTTTAGCACTTCCAAAAGAAAGGGATAGATGGTGGCTGGCAAAATGAAAAGCTGTCTTCTGAACCATAACTGTTCATTATTTGTTAAAACCTACAACCTGCACTTTCACTGAATAGCCTAAGCCAAATGCATCTATACAGCTTTTCTTGTAAGTGCCACAGTAAGGTTGTCTGTCCAAGAGCCTTAACAAAAGTTAAGACATTTGCCTAAGTGAAAGCTGCCCCACATCAGAGTCAGTACACGGCAGCTTGCAAAAATGAGCTTCCTCTCAAAACCTCATGAACCTTAATCGTAGAATAACAGAGTATCAGCAAGAGGTGTTACATGGGTTTGCACATTCACAGTCTGGGCTAACTGTTGCTTTTGAAGGACTGGATTCAGAGATACCGATTAAGGCAGACTTCTTTTAGGTTACCTCTGAGGAAGGAGCCTAGCATTTAGGCCTTAAATTGCAGAGAAGGTACTGGGGATTGGGTTCGGTTTTTTGGTTGGTTTTCTTTATTTCCTGTCTCAAGTGCTCAGTGCTTGCATTGCAGACAAAGCATGGAAGTATGTTACAGAGCTCTGCTAGGTGTCCTCAGCTTTGCAACTGAGTAATAGGAGGAAAAGAAGTAACTAAGTGACACCATGAGCCTTCTGGATTTAGGAAGCAGAAGGGGCTGGGTAAAGCTGTGTCATCTCTCTGGATACCTGTCACATCAAGTCTGGTGAGATTCTGATATAGAGAGGACGAACAGACTTGGTTTTGTTCTGCGCTGCTCATAATCTCCTGCTGAAATTGCAGCTAATGTATAAGTCCCACTGATTTTCAGATGGGCTGTTTTAATTAACAGCCCTTCAATACTGCAGCAGTAGTTGTAACTGGAGGGCTCCAACATTAAGGAAAGGAAATTCCTTCTTTTCATTCTGTACAGAAGTGTTGTGCAGAAGTGATGTTCTGTTTCTTCCCCCAGCAGGCTTGCACATCCTTCCTCCTCTCTTCTCCTTCTGCTAAGTCAGCGCTGATACAGAGCTTTGCTGATGTGGCTGTTCTGCTTCTGAAGTGGGAGGGAGCTGGGTAGGTGTACGCATTCCATATTTGTGTTATACATGCATCATTTGTCTGCTCTTCTTACTCCTGTTCTCTATCCCTTCCATTGACGGTTTGCAATATCCTATTACTTCACCTTTCCCCAGTGACAACGGTCTTCTAGGGAACAGGGAAAACAACCCCAGTCAATGCAATTTCCAGTTGTTTTGCAGAGGGCTGGGTTGAAGAACAGTGGCTGGGATGTGCTTCTTGTTGAGCATTTTGTGAGAACATGCTGAATTTTCATTGTGTGAATGAAATGTCAGTCAGGAATTTTTGGTTTAGAATTCTAATTCAGTAGGTGTGATGGACTGTAGTTTCTAAGTATGTGAAGCTCAATCAAAAGACAGATTAAAAAAGTCATAGTTGCTATAGCATCTTTCTGATAAGTCATGGTCTTGTTAAAAAGGTCAAAACCAGCTGCAGAACCTAATATTCTTGGAAGAGACTCTGAACCTATTTTTCCTTCTTAAGAAAAAGTGCTCCAATAAAGAGTCTGATTTTCTTTTGGTCATATTTTGCCCCCTTTTCAAATGTGTTTTACAAGAAAATCCTGCTCTTATGGGTGAGTGTTTTGAAATATATACATGATATATACAATGGCTGAAAATAAATTAAAATTCCTCATCTTTACCTATGATAAAATAGATATATAGCTCCCTGCTGAATTCAGAAGCCTCCTGAGTACTGAGTAGTTGTGAGGCACTTGACTAGAATTCACGTTTAGGTTGAAAGTGTGAGTACATAGAAAACTCAAGGAAAGAAAAAAGTGAGCTGCAGTGATAAATAGGACCACTGGAGGATGCTAGTGCTTAAGGGTTAAAGTTTCGGTTTAGCGGCAGTCGGCACCCTGATTGAGAGAGGTCTCCTGGGGACTTCTGCGAGGCTGGCACATTTCTGAACCTACAGATAGCAGTAATTCAGTGGCCAAAGTTCAATGTCTTAATCATAAAAACATCAGTAGTAAACATAAATCTTACCTCTGGGATCACCTGAGAGGGAGGGAAAAATGTGAAGGTGGAGAAAGCAATTCAAAGGAAGAATGAAACAGAACAGAAAGGATAAAATCTACCTTGCTCACTTTTCGGGGGTTTTAGGAAGTGGCCACGGGCATTTATCTCTAATGTTTAGAGCAAAATATGTGGGAAGAAAAGAGAAAAAAAAAATCTTACTAAAGAGCTGTAAGAGATTTAAAAAAGCGCAGTTTACGGGAACATCTGAATAGCTGGGTTATCCTTTCCATTGCCTGAACAAAGAGGTGTGAATTAAAATTTAGGAGTTGTTTTTTGGTACATAAATGGTTACACTGATGTGTTAGCTAGAAGTGGTAAGACAGTAGTGCCAAGTAAACACCAGAGCTTTGAGAAAGGAAAAGAATAGGTACATTTGCTAAAAGAGCAGGTTGTGTCTATACAAAGGTGCAAGGCTGGGGGCATCACAGCTCACTGAAACCTCAGGGAGCTGTTGCTATAAACCCGGTGAAGAGCACCAAGCAGCCTTGGTGCACCTTACACATAAGTAAATCAACAGAAGGATGGGAGCTTGATAGTGGCAAACTGATAACGCAGGTATAAACGGTGGATAGCACCAAGATCACCTCTCCATTTTTCTCCCAGGTTATTGATAGCATATCACTCTTCACTGCTTGTGTTTGCTTAGTTATATGAAATTAGCTGTCACTATTAGTAAAAAGCAGTGGAGACCAGCCCATCTTTACAAACCACAGCAACACATGGAGCAGTTAGAAATCCTCATGAGACTGTTGATGTTATGTTGTAAACTACAAAAAAATAACCTTCACTTAAGTATGTGTTTCCTAGTGTAAGTCAGACCTTTTCATGCACTCTACTCTGTATATTGTCAAGTATCGTGGTTTAAGCATGTTGCACAGCTTTCAAAAAATTAGTATATATATGAACATTCATATCTTTTGTACAGTAATTGTCTTTGTTCCTACTTTGTCACTGGCTTATCTCACATATCCTTTCTGTGAGATGACACAGGCCTCACAGTAAATTTTTTTGTTACGTATTTGTTATTTTAATCCAAAACTTAAATAAGGTTTTTGTTCTCCTGTGCAGATCTGAGAGGACAAAAATATACATCACAAAAACATGCAAACTGTAAACTTTAGTTGGTTTTGTTGGGTTTTTTTGGGGCTCTCTGGGTAGGAAAACCCAGTATAAATTGGAGAGTGCATTGTCTCTGGGTAATTCTTCAAAAACACAGATATTTGTAGCAATATTTGCATAATTTCTGGCTTCAGTGTACCTGTTTTATAAACAGGGAGCATGCTTCTCCCTAGCCTTGTATCTTTAGGAATTCCCTAAAGCACCTCAGCAGCTCACTCCTGTCTTCTATTCCTCCTTACTTCTACCCCTCCAGATCTCTCCAATCCTATCAGCCTTTTCCAAAAAAGAAAAGGAAATGTTTTGTGTCTGAAGTCTGGTGCCTGTTGTCTGTGCCCTGATCAATCATTTCACACACAGGAAATAGAATGTCTGTTTTGCTGCTTGCTTGCTACGTACATCTGCGTAGTACCAGTGCCTTCCATTCTTTGGTTCTTTTCTAGTAGTTTTTCTTGTATTCTTCCATCATAACCAGGTGTTGTCCTCAAAAGTGACACTGAGGTGCATAATCCCCAGTGATTTCTGTAATCTCACACTTAGGAAAGTGCTTCTCTTGTTCCTCATTTTCACACATCATGCATATAAGGAAGAAGTTCTTTACTGTGAGGGTTGTGAGGCACTGGAGCAGGTTGCCCAAAGTGGTAAATGCTCAATTCCTGGCAGTGTTCAAGGCCAGGTTGAACAGAGCCTTGGGCAACATGGTTGACGCATCCCTAGGTGAGGGTTCCCTAGGTTCTAGGGTGATGCATCCCTGCCCATGGCAGGGAAGCTGGAGCTAGATGATCTTAAGGTCCTTTCCAACCCAAACTATTCTATGATTCTATGGGTAGAATTTCTTACTGTTCTCTCGAGGTTATGCCAGCTGTTTTTCAGGCATAATTTTGATGTCTCTAAGTTGTCCAATATACTCCATCACACAAGTAGATGTTCAGCAACATCAGTGTTAATTTGCAGTACCTCATTCAGTACAAACCACATTTCTTAGGTGGACTAAAACTTTGTTAAATAGCTTCATTGCTGCAAGATTTTTTTGACAGTGCTCATTTGGTAGCTCTATTATTTGTATACTGGTGCTTACTATCTTCAATTTTAGCTTCTAATTTCAGTTTCACTTTCACTTATGTCCAGAGCTATTTAAATCTGAGTTTTACAGATAGTGATCTCTGAGTGATGTTAGTGAACTAAATCGTCAAGTTTCCTAGAGTTTCATTTTTCTCAGACATGACTACAAGTGTTGGTTTGTCCATCTCTCACATTTCTAAGGTGTTTTAAGACACTTCTTGAAAGAACTGTGTTCTCTGTCAATAACTTAATCTGTAGACTTTTTTTGTCCCCCGCTTTCGGTTAAGATGTTAGACCATTCAGGGGTTTTGTACTTTGTCTAAAATAAGGATTTCAGTCTTAGTCTACCTGCCTATCAGAGCTGAAAGCTGAAAGATTCAGTTTGTTTGGATTTTTTTACTTAAAGAGTAATAGTTGGTATCTTTGTCTTGTAATCAGGGATTCTTTCTTTTTTTGTACCTTCATACTTGCACTTTACAAAGTGATGACTTATGCAGCCCTTGCCTGAGCTCTTTTCATCAGTCTGCTTGCTATTACACTCCAATTAAAGGACAAGCATGAATAAAATAGAAGTATTAAATATGTACTAAGTAAATACAAAGCTCTCGTATACTAACCTATAAATGCATGAGTAGATATTACAAAGACCTGTGTGCTATGAGAAAAATGCAATATGGTTATTCAGCTGGAATGATTTTGAGAACAATTTTTGGGAGTTCATAATGTCTGTGTGAATTCTGCTAAGAAGAAAAGGGGAGAGTTGATGGCTACAGATTCTAAACAAAGGTTTAGTTAGAACCTGAGCTAAAATGTGATTGGGAAGTGATATCAAGGGAACAATTAACAGTTAAAAATAGGTATGTATGAAGCATGCATGGAGACTGGATTCCTTTAACAGTAACTGAGTATTGCTTTGAAAAAGCTATTTTAGAGGCAGAAGTTGTGGTGAAGAGAGAGTCAAAGGGGAGGATGATCATTAAGAAAGAAAGATAAATTTACAATACTATCTCTGATGAAAGAGACAAAGACAGGGTGTGCAGAAAATAGCAGCAGAGATGTTAAGGAACAATGCATTCTCTGGGGGGAGAATTAGGAAGAGTGATTTTAGTCAGAAAATATCTACTTCTTTGTTTGAATAAATTGTCAATTTGAGTTGAGGAGGCAGAGAGTGGAAACTTGGCAGTACTTCTAAGGAGGAAATCACTTAAGAGTTCCTAATGATGGAGATGTGAACAGTGGTGCAAAGGGAAACTTGTGGTATTTAAACAAGAAAACAGTCTAAGCAACCTTAGAGATAAAAGCTGAAAAGGATGAAAATAAATATATTTTTCCATTGAAAAAGTGGAAAAGGGTCTTAAAGGAAAAATACAGTTGCAAGGGATGGAAGAGGAAAGGATCAGCAGATAAGGAGAACAGAGAAACTGAAGACCTCAGTTTGTTTAAAGGGTAAATCAATGAGATTGGCCAGGGAGAGTGAGTGATGGAAAGACGGTGCTTTGAAGAGGGACATGCAGAACCAGAAGTATTGTCAAACAAGAACCGTGCCAATGAACGACCAAATTTATAGTGAGATGATCCATCCAACAGAGAAAGTAGAGAATGAAGGTCAGAGAGGTTCTACAGCAAAATAAGTGATGCTGAAGTAAGGCTGAAATTTCCCAGACTTATGTTGACAGGAAATGAACAGAAATAAATGAACATGCAGGTGACAGGAAAAGGTAGATTACTGTAGTGAGTAAATCCTAGAGACCACTCAGTTACTGGTGTGATGATAAACTACAGACTCACCAGCACTTGAATTTACTAGTTATTGAGTGTAAGTGCTAAAATGCAATGGAAGATCTTATTAGGAATACATTACTCAGATGTCCCTGAAAACTAGAAATATCCGTATTTTCAGGTCCTGTGTTTACTAAGCTACCTTGGTTAATAGGTTTATATATGTGTCCACCATATCAAATCCCTGAGCTATATTTCTCTTGACCTGTTCAAGGTCTGTTAGTCAGTTTTCCTTAACACCATAAAGCAAAAAATCCAGTCCTTCTCTACAGGGAACATTTGGAAGTATCAGAACTAGTTCTGAATTATCCAATTCTGATATAAGAAACAGCACATCTACGTCATGATAGCACTCTGCCTCATATAATTAGCAGCAGAATTGTGCCATAGGGGACTACTCAAGGAAATGCTGAAAATTCTGACTGCTACACAAAGACTATTTGAGCTACCTTATAAATACAACAGTTCCTGGCCTTCAAAAATGTAGTCATCAGTTAATCATCTCCTTACTTCTCTGTAAAGCATCCAGATGTTGGACTATGCAATTTAGAGTGAAAGGGTTGATGGTGTGATGTGACACTATGCTGACCTGCAAAATCCTCCTGCATGTATTCCCTTGACTGCCACCAAAGTTGCTGCTTCTTTTGTTTCCACTCTGGTTTTCTACCAGAAAAATCTACCTGCTTTAGTCCAGAACACCAAACACTTTCTGCTGGGCCCCAGGTAATCCGGTTCCATGGATAAGCAGGTGATGCAGTGCTCCTTCTCTCCCACACCCTTACCTCTCCTAGATGCCATTCTCTTCCCTTGAGTGTACTGGATCCCTTTTTTCCAAGTTCATTTCATCATCAGGCAAGACACAAGAGCCTGAATTGCCTTTAGTTATGTGATTGTGAAGATAGAAGTAAGAAGGAGGAATCAGAAAGCAAATGACTGTGGGTAGAACTCTGAACAAAGATGGTAACTGATTACTAATGCTGGAAGGCTAGCAAAAGGCAGACTATAGCACTGCTAAGTGGAAAAGCTCTGAGAAACACAAAGTAGGCTACCTAAAGGGCCATGTAAGCTGACAAAAGTGAGCGCAAGATAAATATATCAGAGAGGAAAAAAAAAATCACCTTCCAAAAATTATGCAATTCTACTAATGAATATTAAAAAAAACCATGTATATTGAAAACAAAATAAAGTAATCTTGGAGGAGAACTGGGGAATGCAATGCACACATGGCCAATAAAGGAAGAGAGGAAGGAGTATAGGAAACCAAAGAACAATTGCAAGAAGCCCAGAAATACCAAAATCAGTGAGGAAAAGCCTTCCTTTCTCTTGACTTCTTCCCATCATCACAAAAGATAAAAGAGAGAAAAGCAAAAACAACCCGATACTGTTACAGTTGCAGACACTTTCCTAAGAGGAAAATCAGCTTTCTCTAGCCATGCAGTGTGCTCGTGGAAGATATAGCTGATGGGCTGCCAGAAGTAAGATAAAGGTCTTGAATCAAAGTGTTTCTTAAAGCCACATCATGAATACATTTCCATGTTAACTCAGGTATGTTAAATGGTGTGCACCAAGGACTTAATGTACTTTTAAGGCTGGCCAGCATTTCAGAAGTCTTCTGAAAACTGGCAAAAGTGACAGCCACAAGTAGAAGCATCCTAAACCCAGTCTTTCTACTTGATTCATTATTGATGAAATAGAAAAGAGAGGAAAAGAAAATCTTTTCATGCAGTAGTGTGCTTGGCAGACTTTGAAAAATGGAATTAGATCCTATATTGCTTCAGAACAAAAGCCTTGGTATATACAGTCATAAAAAGGAAAAACATTTAGGAGATTAATTTCCTTGTCAAAGGGGAATTTGCAAGACTTACCACAGCATTTTGTGGAGAACTTCGCTTTAGACAGTGCCACAAAATACATGTTTTAAACGTGGTTATGTGAATATGAGTAGAGATCTTGCTTGGGAAGAATGGGAAATTGATGCATGCTGTACTGTTTGAGATGTTCGGAAATACAGACATTGTATCCTATGAAATGTAGTGTAACTTCTCTAATCTTAGAAAAAAAATCACACAGAGTAGCTTATGACCAGGGGAATGTCCTACTAGTTAGTTGCTTGCTTTCATGACAATAGCTAGAGATAATTTATCTTAGGTATTTGTCTCAGTACTGCACCAGTGTAAGTCCTTATATTTTTCAAGGGATTTCAAAATGTGTAACCAGATTGGGTAATATTACCTCTGCCAGTTCAACATCTCAGAATTGTGAGATGAAAAGCAGGTTTACGTGCTTGCAGTAAGATAACATCCTGAATACATCTTCAAGCTTTATCTGTTGCTATCTGTCTGGATTCAGTTCATCTGTGTATTGTCTTGCTGGCATATTTGCAGTGCAGGTGAGCTCTGCCAATACTGGGTATTTATCAAGAGATGCTGTCAAATTGTGCAAGGTTTCTTGTGCCAGTAGAGAGAAAGAAAGAGTGGGAAGAAGGAAAAAAGTCTTTTTCATGTAACAGCGCATGAGCATTAAGCTTTGACACAAACAAAAGTATGTTGATTTTCACTAAAATTGTTAATTTTATTAAATACTCCATCCCTTCAACTCCCTGCCTTGCTCTGAGAGCAGCATTGTCCTAGAGAAGTACTGCTGTCTTCCGATACCTTGAGGAGAACAAGTACAGTGGTTATACACATCTAATGTGTTAAACTGTGTCCACTGATGAGCAACCAGCTCCACATATGGTAGTGGGACATGACTGCTCCCCTCCTGTTTGCAGTGGTGAGGACTGTCACTGTGCCTGATCTTTGCATTTGAAAAACCCCAGAGATAGAGCATTTGCCACATCCAGTGACACTAATAAAAACTCACAGCGAGTCTTACTCAGACCCTGCTAAGTTCAGCAAGGGAAGACTGACAATAAATTTGCTGATAACTGGAAAGAATATAGCTCCATAGAAATCAGTGATGGTTTGTGGATCCTGGTCCTGGCAACATACAATTCAGTGGCAAAAGGCCTTCACAGTCGGTGATAGTCGTGTAATGTATATAACTCAGGGGTCAGTCTGCTTAGGCAGTCAAGCACTAAGTTTTCTTTATAAAATCTATTTCAAAGATTAGAACCAGACAAATATTTATGAGATCAAATGTGGAAGAAAATGTGCTTCCAATTTCTGTGATATTCACCCTAAAATACTATCCTTTCCTTTCTCTGTCCAGTATTTAAATGGAAGTGAGGTTCTTTGCTACTCTTAACTAATCAAACTTCTTTTATATCAGGTAAGGATGTAAAGGATTCTCCATGAAACTCTACCATTCTCTCAGGCACAAATACAGATGTTTATGGTGTATATTCACATTTTGCTTATATTTACACCAGTTTCTCTTCCTGTTTCTGCTTCCTCATTGGTTAAATTCACAGTTAAGTGGATTTCTGATGTCTATAGCAAGTTGGGCTGTATTTTACTTCAGTTCTGTTGCTATTACTTTTTAGACTTGCCTATTATTTCCTGTCTTTGCTGTCATTTTATCAAGATCTATTTTTAATGGCTTCAAGCAAAAAACATGCATGCTGAAGCCATACAAGTTCCATTCCAGTAAAAAAGCACAATCCTTTGCCCAGTTCTGCACACTCCTCATGTGGCTTATCCCAGGGCTACCCTTTGGCAAATTTCTGCTTACTTTTGTTTAACTGAGATTGACAAAACTGATTTGATTTCCACGGTCTTTGGCCGTGCTAGTGACAGCAGTGGCTTATATAGAGATACCTTAGCCTGTTCCCGAAACAAAGTTAGCGTGTTGTATTCAATGCAATAACACTACCCCAACTTGTGATTAAGTGCTTAGTGAGTTCCATTTCCTTATAAGAACATGTGTAAGAACCCAAGAATGTATGCCACAAGTGAACTAAGCATTAATCTGTCAGCAGTTTAAGTGTGTTTGGGATAGTGCAATGGAAATATGTGGTTGTGACACAGTGTTTGTTCTCTGGGAAGCACTCAAGAGCAGATGGAACCTGTAAAACAGACTGATTCATGAAAGTGTGCAGCTTCTATCAGATTTCTTGGGTGCTTCCTTGTTTTAACCTAAATAAACACATGCCACATATGTTTGAATTTTCAGGTAGGGAACACAACATCAGTAGGTGCACAGAAATTCATAAAGAAGTGACTTCTACTTAGAAGGTGTGCTTGTCCTATAATAATGAGATGGGTAAAAGGTACAGTGTCATTGTGGATATATCCTAAGGAGCTGAAAAAAAGAAATAAAAATTAAAGATTCTACAACAACATAAATAATAAGATGCTGGAGTCTCAATACAATTCAGTGAAAATTAAATCCATAGCAGGCGTGTCTTAAAATTCTACTATAAACCAGTAGCATCTATAAAAATGAGGTAGTGTTGTATGGAAACGACCTACAAATCTGTAACATTTAATAGGAAATGTTACGCATCCTACAGATCTGTTGAAGCATGATGTAAAACTCTGAAGACAATGGATATAGTTGCAAGTTGAAAGCCACTAGTGTATGTACGTAAGGGAGACATTGCTTTTGTATCCGTAATGGTGACTTCCTGAGCTCCACCACTTGCTAATCTGAAGAAATAATAACCTCCATGTCAAAATCTGGAAGACCTTTGTATTTGTGCGAAGCTTCACCACAGTCACTACTTTATGGATTTTGAGTTGTGTGCCATTGTAGTGGTGGCAAATTAACTTTTGTGGTCCAAAATTTGCAGAAAGTTGAACCTTGGGATGGAATTTGCAGACAGCCTATTTATGCTATTGTCTTATACTGAACTAAATCAGCTTAATAACTGAATCCAAAGAAAGCCTAGATTTTCAGAAGCTTGAGGGTTTTGCATGTTTTTAAAGCAATCAAATCAATATGTCTCCCTAAGATAAAAAGAGGATGTGGATATCTAACGTGTTGCTTTCTGTGAGCGCAGATTTCTGTACCTGTAGCAGAGATCTTGTTTCAGCTGATTGTGAGAAATTTGCCTGGGGTGAGTGGAGTAAGAAATAATATTAAAAACGTGTCTCTGGAAATTCTCCTGTTGTGAATTATGTGTGCTGCAGTCTCCAGTTAACTTTAAAACTGCATTTTTTATGTTCTTAAGGGTATAGTATATAATATTCTGTTGAACTGGTTCGCATGTGCTGTTGCTAAGATGCTTTTGAAAGGCTCAATAAACGCCATACCTCTTCAAACCTAAGTGAATCCTGCCTATGCAAAGTATGGCAAAACTGTATAGCTGAAAAAAAAACACCCCCCCTACCATTTTTCCTAGCTGTAGTGCATCATGCACATTCTTTCTGCCCAGAGCAGAGGAGAGCACAACAGCAAGAGCCAGGGACATGCTGCAAGAATGCCATACATTGCTCCAGTAAATGCTTGGTCTTGCAGCAACTACTAAGAAATTAAAGACACTTTGGCATCAGCGAGGCTTCTATGATTGTGTTGTCTATGCCTTTGCTTGTTAGTGCTATCCGGCAACTTGCATAAAGACAGAGATGTCAAGCATACGAAATTCCTACAGGTTTGTAGAAAATCAGAGGCCCCATATAGAGTGCCTATAAAGAAAGAAGTTTAAGCTCAGGTTCGAATGTATTAATAGACACCAAAATGTCTGCATAGCAAAAAGCAGTTTTTAATGTGTGGGTGGTGGGGAAAAAGCTTCACACCTGTCTTCCTATGGTAGTGTAAACCAGCCATGAGCCACAAGGAGTTTTGTAAGTTTTGGTGCTCCCAGAACTAGTTGAACTCTGTCATTCTGCTGCTCACCTCAGTGGCACACCTATGGGCAGAAGCTAAGCACTTTCTCACCCACACCGGGGAAAGTGGGAAGGTACAAAGAAGGTGAAAGGGAATTGTAAATAGCAGCCAATTGCTTATTCTGAGACCCCTTTTTCTCTTAGGAATTATATCATCAAAGTTCAACATCTGCATCTTACAGGCATCACACTCCATCATATTCCAGCTCATTCTGCTTTAGACTAGCATAATTTGTGCAGTATCGGTGGAAATATTGGCCTTCCTGCCTGCTTTTTAGTGCTACAGAATCACTGATTTGGTTAGGTTTTAATTATTTTGGTTTATTTTTAATGTATGGAGCAAAAAATTACCATGGTAAAAATGGGGCAAAAGAAAAAATTAAACGCAAGGAAAATCTAGAATCCTGTCTACAACTTCAGCGTTACTTGAACATTATGTGGGGAAAAAAGGTCACTGCATACGCAGCAGTTTTTACTACACTGCCTAGGCAAAGCTGAAAGGGTTTGACAAGTCTGCATTCTTTTATATATCAAAGTAAATACAATCTTTGGTTAATATTTTGGAAGACATTCAAAGCCTTCAGGTATAATACTTGGCACTGTTGTAGTAATTGGCAGAATTCTCTTGCCTTCATTAGGGCCAGTGTTTCATCTGTTGTGCTGGTTGTAGATCAGTCAGCTGTAGATGGCTTCTGGATGAGTCATATGGAAGTGTCCCCCGTATCTTCAGAACTGTCAAGTCTTACACGCTGGGTAGGAAACTTGCTCTTCTGACCTCTCCCTTCTACTCCCCGCTCTCACTGCAGTGGTTATTGCTTGTCTCCATCTCTGTGTCTGTCACATCTAAAAATGAGGATCCCTGGGAAAAGTCATCTGGAATAATTTACTGCTAGATGATTCATTATCCGGAAGCAATGCAGTGACAGGACCTCCTCTCTGACATGCATGGAGGTGCAGTGACGGACACATGCTCATACACACTTGTCATCCAATGCCTGAATCCTGTGTGTGTGGATCCCATAGGATGTTTCTCTTCCTCGGTTAGTTATGCTCAAGTGCACTTTCATAAATTCAAGACCAGATTCACTTTTATGTACATAATTTTTAAATTAGCAGAATTCTCTGGAAGTAAGAGAACTGCACTTATGGCTTTTGTTCACTGTAGGGGTTTTCGTTATGGTATGTTGACAGATGTTTCTAATTCTCCCTGAGTTCAATGAAGCATTGGCTGCTCTTTAATTTTAGTGTAGCCACATTTTGCAATTTTACTTTATTCTCAATAGTTGAAGATACCTGCTTTTCACAGTCTGATGGAGATTACAAATTATTTTATCATGTAATCGAGACAAAACAGTGATTTAGAAAGCAAAGATTTTGTGAGGCATCAATAGAATGCTTTTCACTGTTGCACAAATGGATTTCGGATAATGATAATGTTTTTCTAGGTTTGTTTGCTGATTTTTCTTTTTCAAGTCTTTTTTAATTATCACTCTTTAACTTAACATCAGTGGAGAAAACTACTGAGTGAGAGTTCAGGGAAATAAAAAGGGAACTTTTGAAATTAAAAGGGGAATTTTGAAACTGATTGTATTACTTTCCTCGTCTTGAAGAGCACACTTTGCAGTGTAGGAGTGTAATAAATTATGGTCCTTTTTTGAGTGTCACTCCTTAATAAGCTTATACGTACTTAACATTTCTCAAATTTCTTTTCCATGGAGGTCATGTGAGGCCAAAACAATCATAAGATTGTGTATCCAGTTCTGTGAAGATTGATACTTGCACAGCTCTTGACCTCTTCTGTACTCTTTCACAGCTTTTGATTTGCAGTGATTTCGGTATAGTGACTTGATTTCAAAATAGTTTTTAAAACAAAACGAGAGGTTGGTGGATCAGGGGAACCAGAGGTAAAGATACTGTCTAAGTTGAAGTGACAGAAGAATGAAGTCTGTGTAGTGCAGGTCTAAATAGTGAGAATAAATTCTGCCTCTAAATTGGCAATATATTTGGTAGTAGAAGTTTTGGGGATGGCTCATCGCAGTCTGAAGGCGCAAGCCCTGATTTATGTACTGCCTTGTTTTTAATAGCTGCCACCATTTTGCTAGTGTGAAAATTTCTCCGATTTGGTACATGATCTGCCTTCTGTGTCACTGCACGTTGCTCTGCTTCATTCCTGACACCAGCCTGTGTGTTCCCTTTGACCAACATATCACTGACCTTTAATTCTGCTGATACAACTCATGCCAGTGGCCAGAGTCAGGTTATATTTATGTAAGATATATTCATCTCTCCGTGTCTAACAATAATACTACATTATTTCAGAAAAAAAAAAAAAGAAAAAATAAATAGACATACTTCATAAAATGTTGTCTGGTTTATTCTCCTCTTGAAGACAGCTTGCTAACAACAGTCACTCAGGAGATATGTTTTTCTTCTTTACATTTAACTGTTTGCCTTTTGTAAGCCACAGATTTCCCCGAAGTGCTATCCATAAATGTACAAGCATACGGAAAAGTTGGCTGCAGACATGTGCAATGAGCATACTGGAAACTTGCAGTCTGTGGACTCCTCAAATCACAGGATTTCTGAGCCTTACTCGGTATGTTTCTTGTAACCTTTCACTGCTTCTTAATGCGCAACTCCGTCATGATAGCTGTGGCAACACGAGGACAACTTATAGCTGTATGAAGCTCTGGGCAGTGACATGTCAGCTCTAGAGTTAAAACACCACCATGCCAACTCTCAACAAGCAAGTTGTTCACTGGTCTCCAGAACTAAGACAGCTATTTTTCCACTAGATTTTGTCTCTGATTGATTGACTTTTTATGCTGATTGACTGAGTCATAGCTATGCTGCGCTGTTCATGCACTACTTATTACATATCAGACAGTTCACCAGAGACACAGCATAATGGGGCTTAGAGTGCACAAAACAGAGTTCCTCATGAGTAGAGAATTTATAACATTTTTCCAGCATGCATTCTGTCATATCTATCTTGAGGCAAGCTCACAGTGTTCTTTACCTTGGGGAAAGTAGTACTGGTATCTTTATCTTCTCTTATCTTGTTATTTTTTTTTACAGTATGAAAACATCTTTGAGATTTCTACTTCACTGCCAAATTCAGCTAAAATTGGCCAGTGGATTCAGAAATTACTAGACAGATAATGGCTCCATAAATCTTGTTATCAGGTTAAAAAAGGGATTCTTTACCCAACCTGTCACATCAGAAGATAAAGCCAGCAGGTCAGGGAAGGACAGGCTAACAGTAAGATAGAGTATGAACAGGACATCAGAGCTTTCCAGCCTTAGAGGGGCTGACTACTGGCAAGCATGAGTGACATATTACCAGTTCCCACATAATCTAGACATTATCCTGGAACTATGACAAGGAGGAGTTTTAATGAGAGATTTGCTGAAAACTAATAAGTAGTTTTATGGATGCTTATGGGAAGCTTCTTCCAGGTGTGGAAGGCAGCTTGAGAAGAAAGTATAGCAGGGCAAAATGAGAAGTTTAAGCTATGGTGAGGGTGTTTCTCCTATTAGAGTCACAAAGCAATGAAAACTGAACATCTCAGTTTGTTAGGTACCTTAGCACTGATTAGATATTTTCAGCTAATCAGTTTCCTGATTGCAGTGGAGCATCAACTTTGCTTTTGTTTTGCAAAGGCAGTTTGGCATCTGCCAAATCTCCAGGAGTTACTCTCTTTCCTACCTGGTGTTGAACTCTTATTCCCCTATGTCATATAGCACCAACCAGTATCTTCCTATTTCCGACATTCATACCCATCTCAGGATACCTTCCCACCCCTGCCCACTCGGCTACAGGCACATATTTTCTTTTCCAAATGCTTACCTTTTTCTTTTTGAAGACAAGCTACAAATGCCAAACTGCAGCACAGGATTTTCCTTTTTGCCTCTGTGCTCTCCCACAAATACTGTCTCCCACTACCTGGATGGTGTCCCTGCTGCAGATAATATTCACCTTTATATGCTTTCCCAACATTTAAAATTGAGATTTGATTCGAAGGGACACCCTTGTATTATTTAAGGCAGTCCTCAAGGAACCACATCCTGGGAACTGCTGCATTAGGGTATATCACCATCTTGCATTTCGTAGTTCCCAATAATGGTTTTCCAACAGTTGAACATGTGCCAGTTCTACGCAACACAACTCAATTCAGCCAGAGGTCACAGGCTTCTGCCACTGATATTAGAATTGGGTCTGAACAGAACAAATGAAATTATGACTACAGCTGAGAAAGCAATGAATAACAGCTAATTTGTTTCCCAAACTTAATTTCTCCTTTGCCTTCAGAACAGCTATGAGCATATTTGTAGTGTTCGCATATTTATTTTTTTTGTGAAATTCTTCAAATAATTATATTTTAGAGTATTTGGAATATTTTCCTTTGTGACTGTGAACATTTAAAAACCAAATCTCAGTTTTCATTCCTCAGCTAAAAATGCTTGTTTCCATGCTAGCTGAGCATTAAGGCACTTCCAGCCAAGTGCTGGCATTAAAAAAATGGACATAATTCTTGTGCAAGTTTCTGCAGAAGCACAAAGCCATTTGGAACCCTTACTAATGGCTTTAATTACAGGAACCAAGCTTTAACTTTATAAATCCACACATATGACTAGAATATGCATGCTACGAATATTTACTTAAGTAGAATTCAAGTTGTCATTAACTGTAAAACGAAATCAGGGACCTGATAATTTCAGTTAGAATGTAGGGACTTCCCATTTCATAGCAAAGAACAGAATATCTTGTGCTGCTTCTAGCACACTTCAGACTCAGAAGGAAAAGAAGCAGTGTGCATGTTTCCAGATGCTGTTTAGATGGTCAAATACTTTAAATGTTTGTAAATTATTTGGTTTCTTTGTGGCAACAAACAAGTTGTAGTATCTTCTATAGAAGAGTTGGGTTTTTTTAACCCGTATTATCTAGCTCACCGTGTGGTTTCATTTACAGATCTTGTTTTCCTCCCTTCTGTATTCTCAGCCCTGGCATTTCACACTTTCTGAGTGGTTCCTGACTTTTCTGAGCTACCTAAAATACTCCATCTAATCAATTCACTCTGAAACAAAGACAAGAAGACGGTAATGTGATGTGTTTGTGCTGGATCCAGTGGTGCCACCAGCAACAGTGATCAAAGATAAGATCCAGCTGTCCAAAATTTCTTGTTTAACTTGTGGGTGAGGTCAGGGCAGTAAACAAGCCTCTTTCTGAGGCTGCAAAACCTGGTATTAGACCTGAGTTATATTGATCAATGAGCAAGTGCAAGGGGAGCTACCTTCACTGCTGAGGTAGTGCAGGAATGAGAAAAATAATCAGCTCTCTAGAGCTTGGCTGCACTATTCCAAATGGAAAGATGATGACCTTGGCACCTGGTTAGACAGAAGTGAAACTATACAGATCTTGTCCAGACCCCATTAATTCCAGTGGCCTTTGGATATGGTTATTAGAAGGTAGACTGTGACTATGGCCCAAGCATTTCCCACCCAAAGCATCTGCAGAGTGTCATATGCTAGAAGAGCAGTTTCAAGAAAGACATTATTTTGGAGAGTAGCTTTACCTTCCTCACCGTTTTGCAGCACTGTCTTCCCCACGTTCATCTGCTGCCTTGACAAAAAAAGAGAAAAAACAAAAAAAGACATGAAAAAAGGCAAAACTGAGTGTAGAAAGGGATTTTCTGTACTATAGCAGCTTAGTCTGTTAAATCAAATTTTGACCTATCCTGAGATCCCTGTCGTTTATATATAATTTTCTTCTTATATTTAAATGGAACATCGGCTCTCGTGGAACTACACTCTCTGGTTATTATTTACATTACTGTGCAAACTTACTATGTGGATGATGCAACAAATACTTGCACAGTGTTGCTGTTGGGTTGCAGCAATTGAGTGTGCATGTGCTTCAGTGGACAGTGGAGGGTTAAATGAGTTCCCTTGCAGTACGTGCTTTCTTATGAGTTTTCAGGGTTTTTCATAAAGCTGTTTTCTTTTCACCCCTTTCATCTATTTGTTGTGTATGCCCACATGACCTCCTGAAAATACAAACACACTCTTTTATTTGCAGAGCCCATTATCAGCCTTGTCTTTAGCGTCACGATAAAGGTCAAGTAGATTAGTTAGGGAGGCCCTTGCCTCTCTAAATCCATGTTGGTTATCTCCTTTTAGATAATTACCATCCATGTACTTCTCTAATGTGCCCCAGGGTATAGTTTCCATTCTTTGAATACTGCAAGGTTAAATTCATCTACTTTTGACACTTTCTGCTGGGTTTCAGCTCTGCTAACTGATTTAATACCAGTGCTTTTGTGATTAGTCATCCCAGACAGGCGAAATGGAGCAAGCGCTCAGGAAGAATGTTATTCTCCAATGCAAATCCTCTAAGAAACACTTGTGTTACACCAGCTCGTGTTTCTGACTTTTCATGTAACAGTTCTTCAGCTATCCATGCTCTAAGCTCTTCCTCCAATGCTGTAATACCTATGCAAATTTATGCTGCTTATGGAAAACCTGTGGGAATAAAGGAGCACAACAGTAAGAAAGCAATGACTAATATTAACCTCCCTATAACCTCTAGTTAGACTTTAAAATGCCACTGAAACATCAAGGCTTTCCAGGCTCTTATTTTAAAAAACAATATTCTGATATTAAGAATACCCCATTTCACACCTGTCAGGAAAAAAAAACCTAATAGATTTATTTTGTACTCTGTCTACATTATTATAATTGCAGGAGAAACTTGGGGGCTTTAAAAAATATATAAGCATGCAAAATGCAGCTGAGAAGTACTTGTTTCCACTGAAAGTTCC